>QNTS01001600.1:53315-103144 GCA_003317085.1 Hucho hucho | reverse complement strand
GAGACACTCAAGTTTTTTAGTACCATATCTCTTGACACATTGATGAAAATAATCATGGCCTCTAAACCTTCAAGCTGCATACTGGACCCTATTCCAACTAAACTACTGAAAGAGCTGCTTCCTGTGCTTGGCCCTCCTATGTTGAACATAATAAACAGCTCTCTATCCACCGGATGTGTACCAAACTCACTAAAAGTGGCAGTAATAAAGCCTCTCTTGAAAAAGCCAAACCTTGACCCAGAAAATATAAAAAACTATCGGCCTATATCGAATCTTCCATTCCTCTCAAAAATTTTAAAAAAGCTGTTGCGCAGCAACTCACTGCCTTCCTGAAGACAAACAATGTATACGAAATGCTTCAGTCTGGTTTTAGACCCCATCATAGCACTGAGACTGCACTTGTGAAGGTGGTAAATGACCTTTTAATGGCGTCAGACCGAGGCTCTGCAACTCTCCTCGTGCTCCTAGACCTTAGTGCTGCTTTTGATACCATCGATCACCACATTCTTTTGGAGAGATTGGAAACCCAAATTGGTCTACATGGACAAGTTCTGGCCTGGTTTAGATCTTATCTGTCAGAAATATATCAGTTTGTCTCTGTGGATGGTTTGTCCTCTGACAAATCAACTGTAAACTTCGGTGTTCCTCAAGGCTCTGTTTTGGGACCACTATTGTTTTCACTATATATTTTACCACTTGGTGATGTCATTCGGAAACATAATGTTAACTTTCACTGCTATGCGGATGACACACAGCTGTACATTTCGATGAAACATGGTGAAGCCCCAAAATTGCCCTCCCTGGAAGCCTGTGTTTTAGACATAAGGAAGTGGATGGCGGAAAATTTTCTACTTTTAAACTCTGACAAAATAGAGATGCTAGTTCTAGGTCCCAAGAAACAAAGAGATCTTCTGTTGAATCTTGATGGTTGTACAGTCGTCTCAAATAAAACTGTGAAGGACCTCGGCGTTACTCTGGACCCTGATCTCTCTTTTGACGAACATATCAAGACTGTTTCAAGGACAGCTTTTTTCCATCAACGTAACATTGTAAAAATCAGAAACTTTCTGTCCAAAAATGATGCAGAAAAGTTAATCCATGCGTTTGTAACTTCTAGGTTAGACTACTGCAATGCTTTACTTTCCGGCTACCCGGATAAAGCACTAAATAAACTTCAGTTAGTGCTAAACACGGCTGCTAGAATCTTGACTAGAACCCCAAAATTTGATCATATTACTCCAGTACTAGCCTCTCTACACTGGCTTCCTGTTAAGGCAAGGGCTGATTTCAAGGTTTTACTGCTAACCTACAAAGCATTACATGGGCTTGCTCCTACCTATCTTTCCGATTTGGTCCTGCCGTACATACCTACACGTACGCTACGGTCACAAGACGCAGGCCTCCTTACTGTCCCTAGAATTTCTAAGCAAACAGCTGGAGGCAGGGCTTTTTCCTATAGAGCTCCATTTTTATGGAATAGTCTGCCTATCCATGTGAGAGACGCAGACTCGGTCTCAACCTTTAAGTCTTTATTGAAGACTCATCTCTTCAGTAGGTCCTATGATTGAGTGTAGTCTGGCCCAGGAGTGTGAAGGTGAACGGAAAGGCACTGGAGCAACGAACCACCCTTGCTGTCTTTGCCTGGCCGGTTCCCCTCCACTGGGATTCTCTGCCTCTAACCCTATTACAGGGGCTGAGTCACTGGCTTACTGGTGCCGTGGCGGAGATCTTGTGGGCTATACTCGGCCTTGTCTCAGGATGGTAAGTTGGTGGTTGAAGATATCCCTCTAGTGGTGTGGGGGCTGTGCTTCGGCAGAGTGGGTGGGGTTATATCCTGCCTGTTTGGCCCTGTCCGGGGGTATCGTCGGACGGGGCCACAGTGTCTCCCGACCCCTCCTGTCTCAGCCCCCAGTATTTATGCTGCAGTAGTTTGTGTCGGGGGGCTAGGGTCCGTCTGTTATATCTGGAGTATTTCTTCTCTTATCTGGTGTCCTGTGTGAATTTAAGTATGCTCTCTCTAATTATCTCTCTCTTTCTTTTTTTTCTCTCTCTCTCTCTCTCTCTCTCGGAGGACCTGAGCATTAGGACCATTCCTCAAGGCCTACCTGGCCTGATGACTCCTTGATGTCCCGAGTCCACCTGGCTGTGCTGCTTCTCCAGTTTCAACTGTCCTGCCTGTTTTATGAACATTTTAAAATCTTGTCCATGTTCTGTTATAATCTGCACCCGGCACAGCCAGAAGAGGACTGGCCACCCCTCACAGCCTGGTTCCTCTCTAGGTTTCTTCCTAGGTTTTGGCCTTTCTAGGGAGTTTTTCCTAGCCACCGTGCTTTTACACCTGCATTGCTTGCTGTTTGGGGTTTTAGGCTGGGTTTCTGTACAGCACTCTTTGACATCAGCTGATGTAAGAAGGGCTTTATAAATACATTTGATTTGATTTGATGAGTATCTTTGATAAAATATGAATGGGTAGAACATATATACTGTAGTTCTAAAATCCCCATGATTTTTCAAGATCCATTTGACTTGGTGGCACAACAGATATCCTCATTGTTGCACGAGAACATAACATAGCAACACAAAAAAAAAAACTTTTATGTTGAGAGGTGGAATTTAAGCAACCATTACTCAAGCATTCAAATTGTATATCATGAACCATGACTTAGAATCAGAATGGTCTCTGGTCCCCCTCCTCTACCTGTCCTCCAGCGTTCTATGCTCCAGCTCCAGAGTGCGGTGGACGTTCTTCAGACAGCCGTGTTTTCCCATCAGGGCCTCGTACTCCATGGCTTGTCTCTCGTGCAGCGCCGCCAGCCTCTCGTGGTCCCTCAGGAGCTGGTCGTGCATGCCGCGCAGCTCCTCGCGCTCACGCATGGCCACCTCCTTATCACCCTCAGTGCTGGATTGTTGGCATTGGAGCTGAGCGTTCTGGGCCAGGAGTGATGCACTCTGGGAGTTCAGAGTGGACTTCTCCACCTGTGGTTGGATAGGCGTGGAGATGATATTATGTATGAAAAGGTTGTAATTCAAAAGGTATGAGTTTATACTGTATAATATTAAATACTACTCATACCATGTATGAAATGACTCTATAGGAAGTGGTTCACATTTAACAAATCAACTAAAGTTGCATTCAAACTACTTCATGTAACACCAGCCTTACAGTATCAGGTTCCATTAGAATGGCATTATATGAGGCAACTTGAGTGGGGTCTGTCCTAGGTATAAAAACAAGATGAATCCAATGCAGAATGGATATCTGCACACAGATTTCACTTCAAAATAAAAGTACTCACTTCAAAATAAACGTTCATATTTTGGACGCATTAAATCAGTGTGTGGGTATTTCTGTATTATGAGTATCTTATCAGTATACTAGGAGTATATTAGTATATCAGGAATGTTGCTCCTCTCACTTGCAGGTTAGCATTGTGTGTCTGGAGAGCCGTGTTGTTCTCCTGCAGGGAGGCGGTCTGTCTCTGCAGGGCCAGGATCTGAGCCTGCAGGCCGTCTGACTGGGTCTCCAGCTGTCTGAGCTGGGCCTGCAGTGCCTGACGCTCTGCCTGCAGTGTGGCATTCTGCAGTAGGGGAGGAAAGGAGGGAGAAGTCAATAATACATAGAAAAAATGTGAAGCTGGTGTTGATCCATTGTAAGAGTCTGGTTGAAATGGACAACATTTGTATTAACGTGGCAATGTAATGTAATGAAATAATGAAGCGTCTGCTAAATGACTAAAATGTAAAGTAGGTTTGATTTCTATCATCCCATAGTCATTATTTGGAGGACTTTAAACAAAGTCAGATGCATTTCAGAAAATATAAAAATTGAAATAAGAGCATCCAATTTAGTGCTTAGTCACAAGATGATGACACAAAGTTCTCCACTCACGTTCCTCTCCACCTCGATGAGGCGGTCCTTGACCCTCAGCAGCTCCCTGGTGGCCTCCTGGCTCTCCCGCTGCCATTCGCTTACCGCCCTGTCACTCTCCCTCTGGGGGGTGGGGCTACGGGCCGCATGCTCCTCCTCCTCCCTCTGCAGCAGGGCTTCATAGTTCAGACGCACCTGTAGGGGGTCAAGATCAAAGGTCAGATATTGCTACTGAGCGAGGCCATTTTTCAACTTCAGACTTCAATATGCTTTGACAAAGATGTAGAAAAGGTATAGTTTCCCTTTGAAACTGAGGAACTTTAGGCCAGACTCACAGTCTTGAGCTCTTGACGTAGCTGCTGGTTGAGGGTGGAGGACTCCTGCAGCCGAGCCTCAACGGCAGCCATCTTGTCTTCTTTAATCTGCAGGGACCTCTTCAGAGACGACTCCAGCTCAGACTCCAACATCTTGAACCTACTGGGGAGAGGGAAATAAAATAAAGGGGTATTTAGAACAATATATGGGGGAGGGAAAAGTAGACATATTTTTCTGTATTTTGCCACTGATTGTAATTGATTTCCTTGAAAAATAACTCACCAATCTATTGTTATGTGTATAACACAGTCATTCACAAACTTAAATGAAGATTTGTGTAACTATCATCTAACCTAAATCAGTTGCATGAACCACGCTGTGTCCAGTGTTTACCTGTTGTCTGGAGTTTCCTCATCACTCTGTGGTGATGTGTCCTGGTTGAGGACTCTCATCTCCAGCTCGTGGGCCAGCCACTCCAGCTCATTCTCCCTCTGCTGGGTCTTTAGCTTGTCACTCACCAACTCCTACAGAGAAAGGACGGTCAGAAATATCCGCTTTTTGTATCATAACATATTTCAGTTCAGTGATTCCTCTTTCAGCCATGTAAAGCTCTTGTGACCAATTACCTATTTATCAATTATCTCTTTATCAGAGAGCTGTTAAATCAAAACTATTGATATATATATATATTCATGACATGTGATCTAAATCTCCACGACTTCAAGCTAGCTTAACTTTATCTTTCCATAAGGAAACTTACAAATCTGTCATGTCTGGCACACTGAAATACATGAATATCACACATAAGAAGCTAATGCTGATCTGAAGAGCTTCACCTCTCTCAGGGTGACCAGGGCCCTCTGGTTGATCGCTCCCTGCTTGGCCAGCTCTCTGTTATCCCTCTCCAGCCCCTTGACCCTCTCCTCCACCTCCTTCAGCCTCTCCACCTCCTTCCCCATCCCCCTGTTATAATACAATAGAAATTTACACCATTTATCAGATGCTTTTATCCAAAGCGACTTACAGTACAGTGAGGGCATACATTTTTGTATATTGTATTGTATATGAGTAGATACATTTGTATACGAGTGCATACCTTTTATACACGTGATCGCAGTGGGAATTGAACCCACAACCCTGACGTTGCTAGCACCATGATCATACCATGGTGACCATTAGCATCATACCTGTTCTCTCTCTCCAGACTAGCCACCCTCAGGTTGCTCCCGTCCAGGGTAGAGTCCTGGATCTCTGCCTGTTGCCTCAGCCTGCGGTTCTCCTTCTCCAGCCTCCTCTTGTCTCTCTCCAGGCCTGAAGCCTCCTGCTCCAGGGTCTTCTTCTCCTGCTCCAGCTGCTCCATGCGCCGCGAGGAGATCCTCAGCTCCTCCAGCCCAGCCTGCAGGATCTGGTTCTCAGCCTCCAGCTCGTGGACCTCGGCCTCCAGCCGCTGGAGCTTCCGGCCTGGGAGTGAGTGGATGCATGGATGGAAGGGTGTGGGGGTGGGGTGGATGGATGGATAGGTGGTTGGATGGATGGGCAGGTGCATGGGTGGGTGGATAAAAATAAATAATAATAATTCTGAATGAATATAGGCTACTTCATTAATCACCAATCATCAATTATTAGGTTAGCAGGCATACAGAGCACAAAAATCAACAAGCATATGGATCTCTGAACAAATAAAGCGCATCACATTGCCCATTCATTGCCCCTGTATCTAACGCAACAGAGTCAACCGCTACAAAGAGACAGCAGTACCACAACATTCTCACAGAAGACCAACCTGTGTTGTCCAGGGCAGCCTGAAGCCGATGGTTCTCTGTGTCCAGGGCTCTACACTTAGCTTCCAGACGCTCCGTGTGCTTAGTGGATGAAGAGGAAGCCCTCGTCTGCAGCCCCGTGCTACAGTTCTCCCGACATGGACTCTTGTTCTTAGAGCAGGGTGAGGTATCACGAGTCAGAGACACTAAAGCGCCTAGTTGAAGGGGATTGCGGGTGTCGTCTTTAGCTACTGCTTCCAGGTCAGCCATGGCATCACTCAGATCGCAAGACTCTCCGTCTTCGAGTTGGCCTTTCTCTTGCTTCTGATGGTCCATCTTCTCCTTGAGGGTCTCGCTCTCTCTCTCCAGTCGGTCAATCTCTCCCTCTAGGTCAACCGAAACTCCGTTGCACTTTGGGTCCCTGTGATGTGATGTGTCTATATCAATGTCACAATCCTCTTTGATGACCAATTCAGACTGCTCCCAGGAGGTGTTGTCTAAACTGCCAAGGTACTCTCTAACCACCTCAGCCTAATAAACAAGGAAACATAAGCAACATTTTCACATGGAAATAGCACCGTTCATTGCTATAGTTCAATAGAATCGCTGGAATCTGAATGTGTGGGTTGATGGTTGTATGTGTGCTCCCTGAGCAGCTGTGTGTGGCTATTGTGTTCATGTTTGTGTTGTGGTCCCTGGCTAGTTACCGTGTTTGTGGGTCGCTGGCTGTCCCTCCTCGTGTGCTCATGGTTATGGTTGTGTTGCGGTCCCAGGTTGTGGTCAGCAGCTCTCAGTTCCTCTATGGTCCTGAGCAGGCTTTGGTTCTCTCTCTCCAGCCTCAGCAGACGACTCTTGGTCCCATCAACCACCTCCTCACCCAGAGACTTCTGACCTGAACACAACCATCAGACCCAAGGGATGACAGGAATATGAACTAGCTGTCACATAACATCCACTATGAACAGACAGGTGAGATAACGACTGACTGAAGGATCTTATTGAAGTCATCCTTTTGTGCCATATAGAATAGTCCATAATTTTAGAATGATATTTCACGTCACTTCTCTTCCCATAAGTACTGCTCCCACTGCTCCCACAGGGCAGATGAAGTGGGTAGAGTAGACTGTCAGCCTTACCCTGTGAGTTGTCGGGGCTCCTGGAGAGCTGCTCCAGCTCCCATCCCAGGTGCTGTGACTCCTCCATGCTCCTCCTCTGGGCCAGCTCCAGGGCCAGGTTCTCCTCGTGCAGCTCCTCCATGCGTCTCCTGTCCACCTCCTTCTCCTGGGAAGGGCCGAGAGGAGAGGACGAGGGTGAGATGACGTTGTTATTCTAAAGATATTCAACTTCCTATTTCTCGATCTGATCTTCTTTGAAAGTATGACCATTTGACCATGGCACACACATGTCCACAACATAATCTAGCATGTATGATCCTCTTTGTCCATCAACCTGTTCCATCGCATGTATCTTCCAATACACATCCTCCCCCTGCACTAAGACCAGTCCCTTTCCTATCCTTCCCTTAACCTTTAACCTGTTTCCCCTCAATGTTCATGTTGACCACCGTTTACATACATGTAATCCACTGCATAATACTCCATGTTTTCTACCTGTTCCATGATGTGGACCCTGGCGTTGAGCAGCAGGCTGTGTTTCTCTAGCTGGTGTAGTTTATCAGAGCGGGCCATCCACCCCTCCAGCTGCTGCTGGAGTACAGCCTTGGTCTCCAGCAACACAGAGTTATCCTCCTTCAGCTCCTACAAGATAAGACACAAATCAACGCTGTTACAAACAAAGAAGCTCCTGTCGGGTACATGATAACAACAGATTTATGTCAATTGTTAAACAATGAAATACATGAAGTATTGTTTGAGATCTAGCTAAGTTTTTGCAAAGTGCGATAACAGTAATTTGTAAAACCTTCACAATTGATTTGAAATATTAGTAGCTGTGGTGCTTTGCATTCTGAAACATTCTGATATAAATTTAACAGTGGACAAAATTCACATTTTAAGGTAAAACAGCATTTTGTTTTCAATGTGGCTGTTTATCATGCTATATTCTGAGTATTGAATGTGTTTCTCCGTACAGTACCGTACCTCAACTTTGGCCTTGTAGAACTCCATGTTGTGTAGTTTCTCGCGGTATCGTCCCACCTCACTCTCCAGCTTGTCAGCCCTGATGGCCCTCTCTCTCAGGGCATCCAGCTCGTCACGGTACGTACGGGCTGACCGGGCCTCCGCTAGCAACACAGAGTTCTGATATGGACACCGACACAGGAAAGGGTTTTAGCATACATGGGACACCGTCGTGTGGTAAATATATGACAAAAGTTATCTCAAGTGGGGAGAGGAAAATGCTCCTGTCTTATAATACATCTACAGTTTAAACAAAACTATCTATACTGTATTTATCGTTTGAAGATTAAAGGCTTTGAATTTCATTGAATGTATGAGAGGTTTCCCTGACCATGCAACCCAGTTGATGTAAAACCATGTTTTAGGCATGAAAATAAAGAAGAAATCTCTCTTTCTCCTTTCAGGAGAAACTCAGGAGATCAAGCTGCAGCTTTCGTACTGTTGTAGAAAACAGTGTTGAGGTTTAGCCACTGTCACTAGCTAAGCACTAAGGCTTTATCATACAACTCTCCTTCCGTGGCCTCCAACTGCTCTTAAACGCTAGTAAAACTAAATGCATGCTCTTCAACCGATCGCTGCCCGCACCCGCCAGCTCAACTAGCAGCACTACTCTGGACGGTTCTGACTTAGAATATGTGGACAACTACAAATACCTAGGTGTCTGGTTAGACTGTAAACTCTCCTTCCAGACTCATATTAAACATCTCCAATCCAAAATTAAATCTGGAATCGGCTTACTATTTCGCAACAAAGCCTGCTGTCAAACATACCCTCGTAAAACTGACTATCCTAGCGATCCTCGACTTCGGCCATGTCATTTACAAAATATCCCCCAACACTATACTCAGCAAACTGGATGCAGTCTATCACAGTGCCATCTGTTTTGTCACCAAAGTCCCAAATACCACCCACCACTGCGACCTGTATGCTCTCGTCGGCTGGCCCTCGCTACATATTCGTCGCCAGACCCACTGGCTCCAGGTCATCTATAAGTCTTTACTAAGTAAAGCTCCGCCTTATCTCAGCTCACTGGTCACCATAACAACACCCACCCGTAGCACGCGCTCCAGCAGGTATATCTCACTGGTCATCCCCAAAGCCAACACCCCCTTTGGCTGCCTTTCCTTCCAGTTCTCTGCTGCCAATGACTGGAACGAACTACAAAAATCGCTGAAGTTGGAGACTTATATCTCCCTTACTAACTTTAAGCATCAGCTATCTGAGCAGCTTACCAATCGCTGCAGCTGTCCACAACCCATCTGTAAATAGCCCATCCAACTACCTACCTCATCCCCATATTGTTTTTATTTACTTTTTTTGCTCTTCTTCACACCAGTATTTCTACTTGCACATCATCATCTGCACATCTATCATTCCAGTGTTCATTTTCTAAATTGTAATTACTTTGCTACTATGGCCTATTTATTGCCTTTATAGACTTTTCTATTGTGTTATTGACTGTACGTTTGTTTATTCCATGTGTAACTCTGTGTTGTTGTTTGTGTCGCACTGCTTTGCTTTATCTTGGCCAGGTCGCAGTTGTAAATGAGAACTTGTTTTCAACTGGCCTACCTGGTTAAATAAAGGGGAAATAAAATAAATTAAACAATCAACAAATCTAGCCTAAAGCATAGTGTACATTCATCTGAATAATCTCTGATAGAAGTAAGGATACTGTGTGTCATGTTACTGAGGGTTAGAGAGGAAGTCCATGTGTGTGTGTGTGTGTGTGTGTGTGTGTGTGTGTGTGTGTGTGTGTGTGTGTGTGTGTGTGTGCGTCACTTCTATCTACCTCCTGTTGAATCGTCTTGAACTCAGCCTCCATGTTCTCCAGCTCCTGTCTGCAGTCCAGTACCTGCTCATTCTTCTCCTCTCTGAGCGGGATGGAGGGAGGGAGGGAGGGAGGGAGGGAGGGAGGGAGGGGAGGGGAGAGAAAGAGATGGAGAGGTTTAAGTATGCCGAGTTTTTCTTCATGTTGCCGCACCAATGCATGCACGCCACATGCACAGTCCTGACTTCTACCCCCCAACAACTCATACAGATACAGTAGGTCAAGTCATACAGCCATTATAAACAGCTCTCGGAGAAGACATTTAACATGTTCAATTGAATATTATATAAGAGAACCCTTTGAAGAACCCCTTTTGGTTCTAGGTAGAGCCCTTTTGGGTTCCATGTAGAACCCTTTTTTCTAAGAGTGCAGATATGGGATGCCTGGCTCCTGCTTGCTTGGCCACATTCCACCACACACTGCAGCACCCAGACCAACGCTTCCTCCCGCCCAGTTTCTCTGGGAAGTAGCACCATACTGTCCAGTACTACGGCATCCCATGCATGACTATTTTCTAGAATCCCTAGGAGAAAAGCTTCTCTCGTACATGTTTTCTCACAAGCCTATCACTTTGTTGACATTAAGTGTGCACTACAACCTAAAGCTATTACATTTCTAGGGACAGAACAGATACTGTTGGGTTGCATTATGAGGATATTGTACTGCTGTACTGTACGCCCGGGGGCTAGAGTCAGCATATCCCAGTTAGACAATGAAAGCGATAAAAGAGAGAAGAGGAGGAGAGCTGAATCAGGTCTGGGGGGTTGCAGGGAGGAAGAGGGCCAAAGTGAGACAATGGCGATGCAAGGCCCTGGAGGTTCATGCCAAGTTAGGCCAGGGAGAGAATCTGGGCCAAGCTATCCCCAGGCACCATCTCCTGTATCAGTTCAGGATGACTTTCTCTCTCTTTCTCTCACTCACTCGCTCACTCTCGCTCACTCTCTTTTTCTCTCACTCACTCACTCTCACTCACTCTCTTTTTCTCTCACTCACTCACTCACTCACTCACTCACTCACTCACTCACTCTCGCTCACTCTCTTTTTCTCTCTCTCTCTCGCTCACTCTCTTTTTCTCTCTCTCTTTCTTCACTGTTGACCAGTTGCCTTGTCCCACAGTTCAACTGTTTTACCTCCAAACATATGTGGAGACAACCCGAGAAAAAAAGCACTTATAGAATTTGCTTTCAATTAATTCTTAAAAAAAATAAAATATATATATATGTTATAGATTTTATGTTTAATGACTAAATGTTTGTACATCTAAGAATATTCCATTCTGAAAATGTATGCAATAGAGATAGGGTTATAAGACAAATGGTAGTCCAATTGATGTGTGTGTGTCTATAAATGAATATTGTGTAGAGAGTGGAACAGGATGGTACGACTTGTGAGAAGAAGTCTGTGAGAACAAAGCATTCTTAGTTCTAATCAGACATATGTGGGAAGGCTTCTGGTCCTAGGGACGGGAGGGACGGTTAGGAGCTGTCCAAGGTTGACTTATGTTGCAAAGAAGGAATGAATGGGTATTGTGGGAAAACACTATTTCCTGGAAAGGGTGGGGAATATGGTGGGGCCTTTGTATTTTTTGTATTTCAACATTGTACAGTATAAAAGACTGTGTACACCTTTTAAAATCAGAGCTCTCCTGAATAAACAATTTACATTTGACCATTGTAGATTGGGCCTCTGTTTGTCTCATTTCAACCAGTATCTTACAAATACTGGGTAACAGACAGAGTTTGTTTAATTGAAGTTCCGTTTGTGAACATTGAGCACAAAATTTCTATAACAATTTGGTCCTTCGAGCCGGATCTCAATATCTATTTCTGTCGTCCAAAGATAAAACGCCGAATACCGTGCACGGGCGGATGATCGCATCCGTAAGATCAAAGACCTGCCCCCTGACATTGGGGAACTATTGCAGGCCGGTGTATATCTAAGAACGACAGAGACGGTGACGAGATCCAACCGACATTGCTTTTCCCAGTCTGCAAGACAGGTCAGTAGAGTCTTTATTCACGGATTTTTCACAGAGCTTGACCATTGTAGATTGGGCCTCTGTTTGTCTCATTTCAACCAGTATCTTACAAATACTGGGTAACAGACAGAGTTTGTTTAATTGAAGTTCAGTTTGTGAACATTGAGCAGAAAATTTCTATAACAATATATACTGGAACTAGTTGGGTCTTATTCATGCTATTTCAAATGTTGTATAGAATATAAAACAGGAAATGAAGATGCTCTAGGGTGCTTTTGAGTTCTTTAAAGAAGGCTTACATACAGTATATCCTCTATCGATGGGTTAGGGAAATGACATTTGCATCCTCTGAACACAATGAGCAGTTGGGTGGAAGATGACTCAGAAAGTCCTGAAGCAGTTCTGCACTACTGTTAAAATTACAGATTGTGCCTTTCAAATACATTTATGCTTAGCCTGCGTTCGAGATCTGTTTATGTTGTTTTGCCAACCCTATTGCTGTCATTGTCACGCCCAGGTTACTTTATGACCACTGACTGGGAGTGTCCTTATCTGACTACTCACAGCTCCTGGCGCAGCCGTCTGACCTTGGCCTTGGAGTCGGCCAGGTCTACAGACAGGTGTTGGTGGGATGCCGCCTGCTGTTGCATGCTGGGACAGTCGCTAGGGGACTGGGCGCTGGGCGGAAAGGGTGACGGGGTGGACTCTCTCTCCTGAGTTAGCTCTAAAATAGTCTGGGGTGGGGAGGAGAAAATAAGAGGGAGGAAAGATGAAAATAGGACAGGAAATGACACTTCCTTCTCCTTCACCTGTCATTTCAAGTTCAACTTCCTCCCTTTCAAGTTCCTCCATTTCACCACAGATCAATATAAAAAGTCAATCAGTAACTATTGCTATAAAAGCCTAGTAAGACAACGCTCAAAGATATTCCATTGAAATACATTATCGTCAAATTACATAATATTTTATGGCACAGCAATATCTTGTATGACTCAGCAAGGTCAAACCTATAAACACTGTGCAGTATGTCAACCGTGGCCCCTACCTCCAGCTGTGTGTCTCTCTGGTCCACAAGGCCTACATAGGGATAACATGCATAACCCTTCATAACTCCTACATAACCCATGTATAACCCCCTACCTCCAGCTGTGTGTCTCTCTGGTCCACCAGGCGTCTGAACAAGGTCTCCAGGTCCTCAGCACAGAGCTCGCTGGCCTCCAGCCAATGGAGGTCCAGTACACTGTCCTGACTGTGGGTAACCTGACCAATCACAGGGAGGAACAGAGAGTTGCAGTCACAATGATTTACAGCACACAAGGTTGGTGAGGACGGGCTGGTGGTAATGGCTGCAGCAGAATGACTGGAATTGCATCAAATAAATCAAACACGTGGTTTGACACCATTCAATTCACTCCATTCACTCCATTCTCCATATATATGTATCTCAAAGCAGTACGTGGAATGATACTGTACATAGGTACCACTTCATAATAAATGACCCTAAAAACATGTTAGTGTGTGTAGTCAAGTATAGTGTAATATTATGCAGGTCTTTTAGCAATATCTATATGTGTTATTAGACGAACCCTCTAATGTTGCGAAAACACCCAGCACATGTTTCAAATGACAATGTTTGGACCAATGTTATTGGCAACCGAGTAAATCAAATCAAATTGTATTGGTCACATACACATGGTTAGCCGATGTTAATGTGAGTGTAGCGAAATGCATGTGCTTCTAGTCCCGACCGTGCAGTAGTATCTAACAAGTAATCTAACAATTTCACAACTACCTTATACACACAAGTGTAAGGGAATGATTAAGAATATGTACATATAAATATATGGATGAGCGATGGCATAACAGCATAGGCAAGATGCAGTAGATGGTATAGAGTACAGTATATACATATGAGATGAGTAATGTAGGGTATGTAAACATTATTTAAAGTGGCATTGTTTAAGTGACTAATGATACATTTGTTACATCCAATTATTAATTATTAAAGTGGCTAGAGATTGAGTCTGTATGTTGGCAGCAGCCACTCAATGTTAGTGATGGCTGTTTAACAGTCTGATGGCCTTGAGATAGAAGCTGTTTTTCAGTCTCTCGGTCCCAGCTTTGATGCACCTGTACTGACCTCGCCTTCTGGATGATAGCGGGGTGAACAGGCAGTGGCTCGGGTGGTTGTTGTCCTTGATGATCTTTTTGGCCTTCCTGTGACTACGGGTGGTGTAGGTGTCCTGGAGGGCAGGTAGTTTACCCCTGGCGATGCATTGTGCAGTCCTCACTACCCTCTGGAGAGCCTTAGGGTTGTGGGTGGAGCAGTTGCCGTACTAGGCGTTGAGATACAGCCCGACAGGATTCTCTCGATTGTGCATCTGTAAAAGTTTGTGAGTGTTTTTGGTGACAAGCCGAATTTAGAGGCGCTGTTGCGCCTTCTTCACCACGCTGTCTGTGTGGGTGGACCATTTCAGTTTGTCCGTGATGTGTACGCAGAAGAACTTAAAATTTTCCACCTTCTCAACTACTGTCCCGTCGATGTGGATAAGGGGGTGCTCCCTCTGCTGTTTCCTGAAGTCCACGATCATCTCCTTTGTTTTGTTGATGTTGAGTGTGAGGTTATTTTCCTGACACTACACTCCGAGGGCCCTCACCTCCTCCCTGTAGGCCATCTCGTCGTTGCTGGTAATCAAGCCTACCACTGTAGTGTTGTCTGCAAACTTAATGATTGAGTTGGAAGCGTGCATGGCCACGCAGTCATGGGTGAACAGGGAGTACAGAAGAGAGCTGAGAACGCACCCTTGTGGGGCCCCAGTGTTGAAGATCAGCGGGGTGGAGTGTTGTTTCCTACTCTCACCACCTGGGGGCGGCCCGTCAGAAAGTCCAGGACCCAGTTGCACAGGGCGGGGTCGAGACCCAGGGTCTCAAGCCTAATGACGAGTTTGGAGTGTACTATGGTGTTGAATGCTGAGCTGTAATCGATGAACAGCATTCTTACATAGGTATTACTCTTGTCCAGATGGGTTAGGGCAGTGTGCAGTGTGAGTGCGATTGTGTCGTCTGTGGACCTATTGGGGCGGTAAGCAAATTGGAGTGGGTCTAGGGTGTCAGGTAGGGTGGAGGTGATATGATCCTTGACTAGTCTCTCAAAGCACTTCATGATGACGGAAGTGAGTGCTACGGGGCGATAATCGTTTAGCTCAGTTACCTTTCTTGGGAACAGGAACAATGGTGTCCCTGTGGGAACAGCAGACTGGGATAGGGATTGATTGAATATGTCCGTAAACACACCAGCCAGCTGGTCTGCGCATGCTCTGAGGACGGGGCTAGGGATGCCGTCTGGGCCGGCAGCCCTGCGAGGGTTAACGTGTTTAAATGTTTTACTCACGTTGGCTGCGGTGAAGGAGAACCCGCAGGTTTTGGCCGTGTTAGTGGCACTGTATTGTCCTCAAAGCGAGCAAAGAAGTTGTTTAGTTGGTCTGGGAGCAAGACATTGGTGTTCGCGACGGGGCTGGGTTTTTTTTGTAGTCCGTGACTGACTGTAGACTCTGCCACATACGTCTCGTATCTGAGCCGTTGAATTGCGACTCTACTTTGTCTCTATACTGACGCTTAGCTTGTTTGATTGCCTTGCGGAGGGAATAGCTACACTGTTTGTATTCGGTCATGTTTCCGGTTGCCTTTCCATGATTAAAAGCAGTGGTTCGCGCTTTCAGTTTTGCGCGAATGCTGCCATCAATCCATGGTTTCTGGTTGGGGAAGATTTTAATATTCACCGTGGGTACCACATCACCGATGCACTTGCTAATAAACTCGCTCACCGAATCAGTGTATACATCAATGTTATTGTCCGATGCTATCCAGAACATATCCCAGTCCATGTGATTGAAGCAATCTTGAAGCGTGGAATCAGATTGGTCGGACCAGCGTTGAACAGACCTGAGCACGGGCGTTTCCTGTTTTAGTTTCTGTCTATAGGCTGGGAGCAACAAAATGGAGTCGTGGTCAGATTTGCCGAAAGGAGGGCGAGGGAGGGCTTTGTATGTGTCGCGGAAAT
Organism: Hucho hucho; assembly: GCA_003317085.1. NCBI lineage: Eukaryota > Metazoa > Chordata > Actinopteri > Salmoniformes > Salmonidae > Hucho > Hucho hucho. The sequence continues at coordinate 87,194 of QNTS01001600.1, read as the reverse complement.
TAGAGTAGCATTGATCCAGAGTTTAACTAGCCTGTGTCGCGCATTCGATATGCTGATAAAATGTAGGGAGCCTTGTTCTCAGATTAGCCTTGTTAAAATCCCCAGCTACAATAAATGCAGCCTCAGGATATGTGGTTTCCAGTTTACATGGAGTCCAATGAAGTTCTTTCAGGGCCGTCGAGGTGGCTGCTTGGGGAGGGAAATACACAGCTGTGATTATAATCGAAGAGAATTTTCCTGGTAGATAACGCGGTCGGCATTTGATCGTAAGGAATTCTAGGTCAGGTGAACAAAAGGACTTGAGTTCCTGTATGTTGTTATGATCACACCACGACTCGTTAATCATAAGGCATACACCCCCCCCCCCCCCCTCTTCTTACCAGAGAGATGATTTTTTCTGTCGTAGGAGTGCCTCTGTGACTAGATTGGCTACAATAGAAGACTGGCAATGCAATGACAGTTTTTCATTTTTCATTGCACACTGTCCCCAATAAACACTTGATGATTGTGTTGTGTAACAGTGACAGAACACTGTGTATCGTTGTCATGCAGACAAGACAACACGTGCTAGAATGTTCCTTTGGTATTCATTCCTGGGGAATCCTAAAGCCTTTTTATTTAGTTTGCATGGCTAGTGACCTGTTCAGAGTATGTAACATCTAGCAAACTGAATCAGATGAGTCAACATACCAGCAACACGCATAACCACCAAACCAGACAGGCAAATTCAGGGCAGCTAAAACAACCCAAGCCAAGGACAAATCGCCTTAAATCTACAGTTTTATATAGAGCCATAGCTGAATGGAACTCTTTACCGATCCATATTTCTCAGGCAAAAAGTAAATCCACCTTCAAGAAATTTTTTTAAGAACATCTAATGCGATAGACCATATGACTGGACAGCAAATAGAAAGCATCAACTGAATGTTTAATGTGTTTCCTGTCAGGTATTTTAATTATCTGTATTGTCTACTTGTTGAATGTTTGTGAAGTCTTGAACTAAATACTATGAAAGGTATTATTGTTCTCCTTAATAAATAAATGTGGGATAAATGTGTTATAAACTGACCATGTAGTCCTTTTTAGCTCAATTGGTAGAGTGTGGTGCTTGTAAAGCCAGGGTAGTGGGTTCGATTCCTGAGACCACCCACATGTAAAATGTATCACACATGCTAATTGGATTTATTATGCTGTTGTTTATTACTAACAGCCCAGTGGTTATATAGGGCCTTTAACGGATTATTGTAAAATTAATGTTTGTAATGTTTTTTTTTTTTAAAGGATAATTATTTAAATCACAACACAGTTTGGTGCATGTCGCTATAAACAGTTTGCAAATGGCTAGCCTGCCCTTGTCATGTCCTCAATGACTAATACCTCAACATAAGAGAAATATGCATGTTACTGAATGTGGAACAAGCTAGCCTGAGTCCCAGATCTGTCTTGCCGACTCTACTGCTGTCATTGTCACGCACCAGGGACAAGCGCAATGTGGAACAAGGTACTGTACCTCTTGGATATGAGCAGCTATTGCTGCTTTCGTGTCAAAGTCAAGGGTCTGGATGCGTTCGACGTACTCCTCTTTCTTCTCACACTGAAAACACAGAGTGGGTATAGTAGATTAAGGTCTTAATGAGTGTGTGTAGCCTAGCCTGGGGGACAGACATCCTGTTGGTGAGGTGAAACAGGGGTCCCCCTCAAATCCTCAATTATGAGCTAGCTAAAACAATATCTTTCCATTTGAATTTCAGACACACAAAAGCAAGCAGACACCCCCCCCTCCCCCCACCACACACACACAGTGACACACAACTACACACACCCCTCCAACCCCTCCTACCTGGACAGCACAGCCCAATAAGAGAAGCAGTAGTTTCTTCATTTCCTCCAGACTTTGCTCTGAGGAGAAAACCCCCAAAAATACAACCCCCACATTAAATTCAGATTAAAGTCAATGATTAAAGGAGATTCAGATGTGTGAATTTGGGTCACTCATCAGGCCAGAGCCTGTCACCAAGGCTAGCACATCTATCAGACTGATGGTGTGCTATTGAATTACACACATCTGCTGAAGACACAGACAGCGAAGGCCCTCAAAGTCTGTCTTATAGGAGTTTTGAGGTCAACTTACAGGGCAGCATTGCAAATGAACTAGTCTGGTTTGAGTTCAGTTTACTCATATGAATAATTATATTAAGTCACGGTATGTCATGGACAACAAATGGAAGGATGATACTGCAAACTCTAAGATGGTGCCAATCATCTTCCAAAATGTACTTAACTACGCAGTACAGATACAGCTGGTATTTCTAGTCTCTCAACAGACGTGTGTGACTGGCAAACCAAGTCTACAGTAGTCCAAGTCTACACGTAAGCTCTTCATTTGACCACTTTCTCATAGAAGGAAAAGAATCCTGCAGCAACAGGAAATGTGAATTATTGTGTGGATTATAATGTATGAACATTTTTGTAGGGGTTGATAAAAATGTCGTTAGGGCAAATCAAGTCTGACATTTTTAAGTGGATATTGCCAACTTTAAAAGCCTTTCTAAACATTGAATACAATAAAAGTTTGACATTTTCGGCAAACAACAGGGTGATCTAATGAAGATTCTACATCTGTGGAACTAAAGTAGTACTGTACGTCACATAGAATTTAAAGGGTGTACCGCTCTCTCTTTGAGTTTCTCAACTGAATGTAAAACAGTGTGGGCATGGTGGGCAAACATACCACAGTGAGGAGTCTTGCCAAGCACCAACAAATTGGGTAAGGGCATCATGATCAGCTGCCTCAGAGTCTCCTAGGAAAGAGAGAAAAGGGGGGATGAAAAAGGGAGGATGGGTACAGAAAAGGACAACGAAAGAGTGAGACAGGAGGACAAAAAACACTGTTGGGATCTGGCCAATGCTATCTCAATGAGTAAGGTTGTGTATGTATAGTCAGGCATTTAAATATGTAGACTTGGTGCCAACAGATGGAGAGGGACCAGAATGGCTGTAAGAAATGGACAGTTTCTTTGGTGCTTCTTTATGCATGACCCTTTCAGCCTATAACGCCAGTGGTGCCAAGGCACTTTCCAGTCTGGGGAATTGTTGACCAGACCTGGGTTCAAATAAAATGTATTTTCTTTCAAATATGTATAAAATTTAATTCAGCCTGCGTCGAGTGCCAGGTGGGCGGGGTTTGCACTTTAGGGACTATTCCATTGGTTCCATTGTGCCAGGGTAAGCTCAATCAAGCACAGCGAAAGTATTGGAAAGAAACTAAATACTATTTGAACCCATGTCTGTTGTTGGTCGCTACAGTGGCTAGCTAGGCTAACGTGGTGTGAATGTGTAATGCAATGTTTAATTTCCCATTTAGAAAACCAGGGCCCCTCTTTAGTCCAGGAAACAATTAGTAAAGTCCCTAGTAAGAGAGTTCCAGTCTGGCAAGCCATGCAGCTGTGATGCAGTAAAATCAACCACTGCCATCCAACCAACCAGTCAATTTTTCCAGTGACTGCGACCCATTTCCAGTGAGGAATGTTCAAGGGACTGGGCTCTGGGGTCACTTTGCTTTCCCCCTCGAGCTAAAATCTGATTATGAAGTGAAGTCAATTTTTTTGATTGCGGTTTATAGCAGAGTTGAGATAAAATCATCTCTTCAACCAGTGATTGAAGCACTACACACAAAATAAGACTTGGATAAATTGGACATAGAGATTACAGCTGCCAACGTTGCAGCTGAATATGACAAAAAAAGATATATCTTTAAAATCCTGTCACAAAATGAACAAAGTCTAACACAAACTAGGCCAATTCCATCCCAAAATAATTATGTCTAAATATGACAGAATTTGAATCTGTTCTGAAATGATAGCGTCTGGGAAACAGACTCCATTTCATGTCTTGATCAAGCATTGTAGCCTACATTACTGCAGAGAGAGAGAGAGAGAGAGAGAGAGGAGAGCTGCCGTCTTCATTTGCCATCTTAGCATACCTCCCAAATTGCAATCCACTCCTTTTTGACCAGGGCCCATAGGGAATTCTGAGGGGAATTCATTACATATCTTGATTGTTCTTGGTGTTTCTTTCCTGTTTTTTTGCTGAGCAAGAATTAGAAGTGATTGCACTCTCCCTCTAGAATCCAAATCAAACCCTTGGGAAAGTAGATTGCTGCGATGATGAGATTGAACTGGTAACTCACCACAGACCCTTTATATAAAAACTACGGCAATATATTTTCAAAAGACTATCATTCTTCATGTATTTTTCTAGATGATATACTGTAATGATACACTATGTGTGCTGTATGATGAGGGTTTGTACAAATGCATGCCTGTAAATAAATACAGATAGTAGAATAATAATTTCCATACTGGAACTATAACAATATAAAGTATGTCTCGGTTATCACACATTCACACTGTACTATATTTTCTAACCCACCGGAAGAAAACCTTAATTCTCTATTTCCCAATCCCCACTGATCTTATGTCTGTATAATTGCTCTGTTTTTAATTACTACAATTGCTTTCATTCAAACCGCAGCATTAGACAGATAGACAGTCGTGACTGAGAGGGACTCTCTCGGTCTCTGTCGTGATGCCACCCAAATGGGTCATTCCAAAGCTTTGTAGGTCTGGCACAGGCATTACTGTAGCCTACCTAACGACACACACTGATTGCACAGATGTTTACATGGTGGATGTGGTGATATTTAGGCCAGTCGTCTTAAGAAGAGCCTGGTTGACAGTCTGGTGGGTGGCCTGGTGGCGTACCAGATCAGGCCAGGTCCGTGGGCCAGATGTGCAGAGAGCTGCTCTCCCCACTTAGAGGGTATTAACCCTTCCCATCATGCATTTCTTTAGCCTGTGAGTGTGTGTGTGTGCATGTCCCTTCCCTAGAATGAATGTGGTTTGACTTGTCAATCTTTCAAACTCAAATGTTCCATACAGTATAAAAGGGAGTAATGTTTAATGGTGGAAACTTAACTAAGAGGGAACATCCATAACTGTAACTCACTAGGTAATAGGTTTTGATTTGACGGATGAGAACGGTCAGGTTCAGAATCCTCTGACTGGGGTCGTTGTTCACTTTGTTGACGCTCTGAAGAGTCGCTTTGGGATTTCTGAGGAGAATTAAAACATTATAATAATGTTACAGCAACTTAATTACAACAGCGTATTTCAGCTACAGCCACAAAGATGGTCAAGTGTTACCTGTGTGATTTTTGAAGGAAATGAAATGACATGTACATAAAAATGCTATTTCTAAGACATATTCCAGCTGCAGCCACAGAGGTGGTGAGTGGTGTGGTAAGCCAGGTGCTATAAAGATATAGTACATCTGGCTAAACTTGGCTTTAACTCCCATCAGACCAGCTTCAAGCTCTTTCTCTCGGTTTTTCCCTCTTTTTCTTTCCCATTACATCATTCCCTCTGTCAGGCTCGTGGCATGATGAATTCACAGCCAAAGGGTAGCTGCTCCCTAGCCATAGCATCAGCCTGCTCCACACTAGCCTGGTGCCAGATCTGTTTGCTCTGTCTTTCTAACTCCTATGGTCCTTGACACGTGCAAGTTGGGAAGACAGCACAAACAGATCTAGGACCAGACTAGCAACACTCCACCCAAGCACCTAAAAGAGCCCTCCCTTCACTCATCCACTCCCTTCCCAGCAATTTCAATTTCCCTAACAGCTGGCAATCTGACTGACACAGTGACCTAAACCTATTTGGCCTCAGCCTCCTGTAACAGATAGGATGCACCCTGGTATCTGTCCATGGTTGTATTCATTCGGCAGCAAATGGAAGCAAACTTTCCAAAACAGGGAGGGACTACCTAAACTGGTCCAATAAGAAACACATATTTTCGATTCCCGTTGCAAAATGTTTCACTATCGTGAGCCCTAATGAGGATGACCCCATAGTCTCCTGTAGGTCTCTGAGCCACTAGTCTCCCTCCCTGCCATCTGTCTCGCTCTCCACATAAAACTAAACACTATCAACAAGCCCCTAATCCAGAGGGTCTCCATGCAATCCAAGGGATTATCCTAAACCTAACCCACCGGCAGGCCCCAGCATTGTGTGTGTGTGTGTGTGAGAGTGTGTAATTAGTGTGTGTGTGTGTGTGTGGGGGGGGGGTGAGAGTGTGTCTATTGTTTTTTAGCCAGACTGTGATAGACACTCTTATCTCCAAGAACACAGGATATATATATATATATATATTTTTAAACTTCTAGTTATTTGGGTCCCTTCAAACATAACATACATTAGTCATAGATATTGATATTATACACCCAAAAAGTCAGGTACCTGAGGTTCAGAACTAGACTATATCTACCCATAATAAACGTTGTTCTATGGGGTTATAGTGCCTTTTCATTGGGCAGCCTGGGTCGAACAAACCCCCAGCCACACTAATGACCGTCTATCAGAGGGGTCATCAGATTGTGTTGATTAGGGGGGTGATGATGATAATTCTCCCAGCCATAAGGTACCCCAACAATAAGCTACTCAATAAGCTCTTGAAGTTTTCCTTTAAGACTTTGATGGCTATGGACTTCACACAAAGACCTATTATGTAATGTCATGTCAACTTCGTCGCTGTCATTGTCACATCAGCAATGGAGCTGGAAAGACTGCACAAAGCGATCTGGGACTCAGGCTAGACCTTTTCTGGAAACCAATTAGAAATGTTACAGTACATATTCTTGACCGAGACAGATAGACGACAAAGAACTCCTTCAGAGCAAGTGAGTGACAAAGCACACACTGTTGTGCAGCAATGACTAGTTAACAAGAACATCAGCAGCTCTGTGCTGTATTAGAAACAGCTGGATCCACTAGCCTACACTAGCCTCCGCTAGCCTACACTAGCCTACAGAAACAGACAAGAACACAACTTCATTCTGAAAACACAAAATGTCAGGCAGAATGACCCTAACCAACCCAGCACAACTCAGAGCTCTAAAAATAGCATTCCCCAACTGCAGCTATATTCTGAGAGGACTGGAGTACAAACAGGTTAAGTGTTATATCACATTGTACATACATTTTTTGCCTGAAGTTGGCAGCAGAACTCATTCTAATTATAGCATGCCCAAATGGAGTCAAAATGGAGTCAAAATAGCCTAGTCCCAGATCTGTTGTGTTCTTCCTAACTCCACTGATGTCATTGTCACACCAAACATGACAATGACTGACAAGGAGTTAGCATGATAGCAGAGAGACTGGCACTCAGTTTATAATTAAAATACAACCAAGTTAAATTGCCTACTAATATGTAACTTCTCTCATTATTAGCATGGATGGTCATAGGAGCATTATGAGCAACATTGTAGCTTGCTGTCAGATGAGAGGAAGCGGTTGATGAGCCAATCATTGACATGGGCTACTGGGTCCAAATGTGCCAAGTTCCAGCTACACTAACTGTTTTGTCTGGACAGTGCTGCTCACTAACCTGGATTAGGCTACACCAGGCCGGCATAGAGCCAACTTCCTTATTGGCTGCAGTGCATAGGGCAAAATGTGCAACTAAACAAAACAACAACAGACAAAACTTACATTTGAATCATGATCTTGTTCAAAACTACCCCATCCAGTAACTCGGAATAATCCAATGTCATGTTCCCATCGTTTTGCCCAAATGTCTTCACCTAAACAAAATAAAAAATAAAAACAGAATTATTTGCTTATTAATAGGACAATTAACGTCAAGGACATTTATCTAGCTACATTATTAACACGTAGAAGGGTACTTACCCAAATGACAAGCGGGCTGAGCATAAATTGCTCTAGATGAGGCAGAAAAACCTCGCTTTCCATCTTGATCGATGTCCTTGATGATTGATCGATCCTTTATCAGCAAAACATGTTGGATTTGATGATGACTTCTGTAGACGTTAAAAGATATATCGTTTGCTTGATAAACACAGAAAACTCTTTATTCGAACATTCGTCCTATCCCTAGATGTGAATGAAACGCAGGACACAGCCACTGTCATTGTGGAAAATCCTGCAGCATTTCTTGTGGTCGGCAGGGATCCCGTCGCTTTAGTAAAACTATTTGAGAATTCAAGTAGCTCGCTGCTGCAGCCGCAGTGAGACTGCATAATAGTACTGTACGCACTTTTGTCGCTAGAACACAAACTAACATGCTACATCATTTGTTTTGAAAATATATCGAAATGTAGCCGTGGACATGCATTGTTCAAAAACATTCCATTGGCATTTCCCCCGCAAGTTTATTATGTAGCCTACATCCCTTGGAAGGTCCATTCCCTGATGCTGCAAAGGCATGTGCAGGCAGTCAGGTGGCACACACCTACCTCCCTCTTTCTCCCCACTCCTCCCTCTCATTCTCGAACAAAAACATGCACGCGCGTATCAGTATCCACTAGCTACATTTTGACGTGACGTTGCGGACGCTCAACCTACGAGGGACGCAGTGGCGGGAAAGTAGCTACCTACACGAAGTGCAAAAAAGTTACAATGATCTCTCACTCTGAATACATTGTACATTGGTCCGTATCTTTGTCATGACAAAACGAGACTGATAACACACTGACCTCAGTCAAACCATCGCACATCCCTGATGCCACCACCCATATTAAACAATCCCGAGCGGGTGCTAATAGAGCTGTCTAAAATATCTTTGACCTTCATCTGTTGCCATGACAACGGCGCCCACCCAGCCCCTCCTCTCCATCCCCTCCTCTCCAGCCCCTCCTCTCCATCCCCTCCTCTCCATCCCCTCCTCTCCTCATCGCTGGGAGGGGGCAGGTCCTTTTTCGTCACAAGGCGACCATAAGCAACACAGGGATCATGCTAAAGCCATGCAACACGTCACTAGAAGAAGCAGGACTGGAAAGCAAGTTTCCCATTCCATATCACCACCATAGGCTACATAAAGGCTATTCCCTAATAACAAAATACAATTTGGACAGAAAAAGAGCAAAACATGGTATAATACAAGTTGAGGGGATACATAAACTGCAATCCAAATCCAAACAAAAAAACTATCAAACGATAGGCCCCATTAAAGGTTTATAGCAATTTACAACACGAGTAAGCCTAGGCTGTAATTTCAACATGAATAGTCTATAATAAAATGTACTAAAAAGGTTGATATCAAACTTTGCGCTGAACATACAACTAACTGAACATGAAAAAGTAAATATTATCTCAATAAATCCATTTACACCCTGAGCCATTTGATATCCAATATTATACTATAGCACCACCACGTGTTCAAAATAAGTACTACCACACTCCTGATCTTGCTTCATGTGGTGACCGCCCCCGAACGCAAGGCACGTGCCCTGGGCCCCGATCTCCAGAGGGCAGCCAACCAAATTATTATTACACAACTTTTTTTGTTTTGGGGGGCGGGGGCTTGAAAGTCGGGGTGCCCCCAGATAGCGTATGATAGCAAAATCTGTAGAATTGCAGGAAATGATCTTTAAAACTACTAAATTCTCTTAGCCTCATGGCAAAATGTGTCAGTAGTAGGCAATTTACTTTTAAAACTGCAACATTTTCTCATAGCCTCATGACAAAATGTGTAGAATAGCATTATAAAACATAGATTTTAGGCATTAAGTTAACTGTTTTCCCCCCAAAAATGTGGTATTCTGGCCCTTGTCTGGCCCAGGTAGGGAACGTTTATCACTCAGAAAAGGTATTTAATGAAACCTCCTGTTACACTCTATTGAAGGTCTACCAAGCTGGAACATGCTGGTGTTTGTTTGTCCTGCTTTTTTCAAGTATTTATATGAAAATGCAAACGTGAACATTGCCTTTTTAAATTAATAATATCTTCCCTTCGTTCTATAACAGCCCTGATGGAAAAAGTAAGCCCCATGATTCAGTTCCCCTTTACTAGGCCTGAAGTGGTGGCCATTATATCCTTTGTTTTTCTGCTACTTCCGGTTGGAATTGTTTCAAAACAGTGGAAACAAGGATGAGGTATCGTTTTTATTACAGTCAAGTATAAAATAAGTTCACATTATATTATGGATCAACAAGGCGAAACTGTATCAGAAAGATATCCTAAATATAGTGTACATTCCTTGTATTTTAATGAATCATTCCTACTTACATAGGCCTACTGGCTTTTGTATAATGATATTCTTCTGTTCTAGGTCAAATTATCCTCTTGTCCTTGAGTGTGTGTGTGTGTACTGAGAAGGGGAGGGGGAAGGGGGCATTTTGGCAGTTCCCCCAAAAGGCATGCCATGCAATTGCACACAGGTAACATCCTGACAGTTATATTGTAATTTGTTTATATGACAACAAGTCTACGAAGAGAGTTCGTCTCCATGTATTATTAAGGCAAAGCATTTTGTGTTTACTATGAATTTTTGTGGTTATATAGATTATTATAAAAAGTTAACCAAATACTGAATAATTCTTGTCAAACTGAACGCATCATCAAACAATACAAAATGCATATATTCTTCAGTCTGTGTAAATGTAGAGGTCCTGAAAAAATGACACCACTAGCATAGTCTTTTATGTTCAACCTCCATGCCGCTCATGCGTATAATAATGCATATAATTGTCCACATTACCAGATTTGTACATCTTCAGGATAATCCATATTTGGCCGTCATCAAACATGGGGTGTATTCATTAGTACACACCACAGCAAACCGCAGCAAAACGTTTTGCAACAGAAAACATTCTTGCTACGAAAACGAGAGTTTCATATTGGACAATTTTAACTCGGTCCCTCCCCCTTTCGGCCTGTTTGCGCCCGTTTAGTTCCTAGTGAATACACCCTTGTTTCATGACAAGTTAAAGGGAAAGTTGTGCTGATAGTTTATTAATAGGGGTCGTTAGACTCATTCCAGGTCTCTTTGCCCTCCTTGTTATCCGTCAGACTCTTGACCTCTGGTTGTTGTGGAGGTTCCTGTATTTGCTACCCTCTGGAGTCCTATTACTGGCCTGTAGGGTTTTAGCGTAGCGCGACTGCCAGTCTCTCTCGAATACAGCCTTCACCTGCTCTAGGATTGTGGCGCCCCTCTCCTTGAGAGTTTGTGTTGGTTTGATGACGAGTCCGGTCCCAGCGTTATAGGCAAACTCACTCCCCACCCAGTCGTGATTACCTGAGGAAATAGAGGCAGCGCACATCAGATATCATATCATTGTGCCCTGAGCAAGGTACTGCATTCCAAACTAGCTCTAGGGAGTGCTGAATTGTGGCTGACTCTTTGCTCCTCTCCAAAATGTGTGTGTGTGTGTGTGTGTGTGTGTGTGTGTGTGTGTGTGTGTGTGTGGGGGGGGGTTAAGAGTAAAGGATAATACATATTATATAATTGCCAAGTAAATCAATGAATCAATGATACAGTAGATTCCCAGTGACATCTGGATCACTGACCTATGTACACAGCACTGTCGGTCACCATGTACTTATTGTGGTTGATTCCTGGTTGACTGTTAGTCATCTGCTCCCTCCTGCTAAAAAACTTCTGCAGGAATAGAAGATGAAAGTCATGAAACCAAATTCAGAACCACCGCAATAGAGGCAATGCTAGTGCACTGTATGGCTTCAAGTTGCTTTAAAACTCAATGAGCCGTCATAAATCTGAATTCCTGAGACACTTAATTCTGAAAGGAATATTACAGTCCAAGATCAATGTTTTTAGACCTCAAAAGTAGTCTAATGTAAATATGAATCCACCCACACCATTGATTGTGTTAAACCAGCTACAGTACATGGAATTTTGGAGGGTAATATACAGTGCATCTCTTTAATAGGCATTTCACAGTCTTTCTTTTCATTCACTCACCACTTCTAGGGAGCAGTTGGCCAGCTCCATGCACAGTGACTTGAGGGACATAATGAAGTTAAAGGTGAGCGGGTGGGTCTTCTTCCAGAAACTAATGAGCATACGAACTTTGACCCCTCTCAGGACCACAGCCTCACGTATCATCTCATCGATAGGAGACCAGTATCTGTGTTGATGGAAGGGCCACAAAGTTACAGGAAATGAGATGCACAGCAGAGTACCACAGGGTCTTATAAGAACACTTTTAGCCACACTTTTAGTCACAATCCTTCATTTGTGTTTCAGCCAATGGCACACCTGCCACTTGGTTTGCTAAAAAGCTGAGGGTTTGGGATCTCAAATTCATAAATCAAGGCATGGATGCAAACTATGGTTGCACGCAGATTGCAGAAAGTATAGCTACAGCTTTTCTGACATATATTATGTCATTGGTCCTACTATAACGAGCACACTGTGAAAAGATGAATAGGCTCGGATATTGGGAAGCATCACCTTGAAACTAAAGACCCTCCAGAGGTTCTGATGAGTAGGGGAAGGTAGTCTGTGACAGAGATGTAGATAAACAACTTGGCCTCCTGCATCACATGCTGTATGACATCTATGTCCTTGGCCCGATCCTTAGGACAGAAGAGCTCAGGAGAGGTCTGAGGAGGGAGGGAAGGAACGAAGAAAGGAATCATAATTAAGATGAGAACACACATTCAAATAATTCAATTTGACTTGTTTTGATTGCAGGTTATATTAAAGACTGTCAACTCTTTCAATAAGTAGAGCTTCAGCGTTTCATAGCTTCACTTTATTACTGCCTTCTATGTGACAGCCTTTTCACCTATATTTCACACTTTCAAAACAAAGGTTATTTTCCAATTTCCCATTTCCTACATTTTAAGCAGTCTCAATGTTTAATATAGTCTGAGACGTTGGGGGAAATAGAGGCAGCGCACATCAGATATCATATCATTATGCCCTGAGCAAGGTACTGCATTCAAAACTAACTAGTTGGGGGGTGGGTGGGGTTCTCTGTAGCTGAATGTGTTCTCTGTAGCTGATCAACATATCATCCATAGGGGGATGGAGAGATTCATTACTGTCAAATTAGACTCTGACGCGTCGAGACGTTTCATTTGTTTCTCTGCGTAACGTTTACATGATTAGTCACCCAGATGGGTGTGGGCTTAATAATTGATAAAGCATAATGGGTGTCATAATGTTTTGTGAAGCTTTTGTCCATCTAGTTCAGAACATTCTAGGGTACAAGAACATTTTGTAAATATCAGCTCCATGGTCAAGTAATAAGATGTCTAGTAAAACTGCTTAGGGTTAGGGCTAGTTAGGATTATTTAAGCTTAGCTAGGGTTAGTTTTATTTTACCTTTATTTAACTAGGCAAGTCAGTTAAGAACAAATTCTTATTTTCAATGACGGCCTAGGAACAATGGGTTAACTGCCTGTTCAGGGGCAGAACAACAGATTTGTACCTTGTCAGCTCGGGGAATTGAACTTGCAACCTTTCGGTTACTAGTCCAACGCTCTAACCACGAGGCTACCCTGCCGCCCCAGGGTGGCAGGGTTAGGGTAAGTTAGGGTTAGGGTTAGTTAGGGTTAGGGTTAGTTATGGTTATTCTACTCCATTTCAACAAGAGTGTAGAAACATAACTCCAAAACTCCTATAGCAAGACAATGTTATGGTTTGTAGACCAGTGGTGGCTGGTGTCAGTATACATCGGAGGACAGGCTCATTGTAATGCCTGGGATGGAAGAAATGGAACGCAGCTCATCCTCCGATTCCTCCCTCCACCAGCCTCCACTGATCTGCTCTATGTAATACATAGTACATAACAACGAATCCTCACCGACACATAAGCGGTAACCTCTGTATCATTGAGGTACAGCGTTACGGGGCTGTCCTTGCCGTAGAGGGCCGTGACTCTCTTGGACCAGATAGAAGGGATGTAGTCTCTGTACTGGAGCTGCCAGTAGAAGGAGAAGACCCTATGGAGGTCTATAGCCAGACAGCTGCAGTTATAAACCATCACTCCCAACTCCTTCCTCTGTGGAGAGATGTAGGGAAGAGGCGGAGGGAGAGGAGGAAGCAATGTGGTTAACTGTCTGGTTATTAAAGAATGAGTGTATTGACAGGACGGCTGAGAGACTCCTCAAACAGACTAGTTATATGCCCTATAAGTGTATACTTGTCTGATGAAAATATTAGTTGTTTCAGTGTATTGTGTTTGAGGACTATATACCTGTTTATTTCAGCTGACAAAGACTGCTGACAGCTCATTATTGCATGTACAGTACCTTGAGAAATGTCTGCTGTCTGCTGACATTTCTGCTAGAGTGTGTAGATTTCTGTTGTCTTGCACTGTGTGTGTGTGTGGTTGTGTGTGTGGTTTTGTGTGTGTGTGTGTTGACTCCTCTTTGGCCAATATGTTAATTTCACTCAATGGGAGTTCTACCACCATCTGGCATTAGGGCATGAAAGTGCCAGGTAATCACTTCTCTAATCGCTAATGGACTAGATCAGGGTTTCCCAAACTCGGTCCTGGGGCCCTCCCTGGGTGCACGTTTTGGTATTTGCCCTACCACCACACAGCTGATTCAAATAATCAAGGGTTGATGATGAGTTGGTTATTTGAATCAGCTGTGTAGTGCTAGGGTAAAAAACAAAACGTGCACCCAGGGTGGACCCAGGACCGAGTTTGGGAAACCCTGGTCTAGAACTGGTACCTTGGACAGTGATCTCCAGTCCATGCTGGCGCTGCCAATGAACACATGCTTCCTATCAACAACCCAGAAATTGGAGTGCAGTCCGCCTCTGGTCAGAGCTGACATATTCACAAAGCGAACCTCGGCACCTGCAGGGGGAAAATGAAGTCAGGGAACAAGAATACTTTATTGTCCATTTTCTTGGAGAGAATGGAAATGGGTCTTTTTGCTTAATCATCCCAACTCCAAGGGATTGGAAGCACAGGGACGGCCGCAGCGTAGAACCGCAGGAGCAGTTTAGAAGGGAGCTGTAAAGTGCCTTGCTGAAGGGCACAACCTCCAGACAAACACTGAGGCTACTAAAGCCCTGTTTCTATTGGCCCCTTAAATCACGGCCACATTCGAGAAGAAAGGGAAGCTTGCCAATGTGGCCTGTGGCTGACAGAAAGACGTACAGGCGGCCTTGGAGGCAGGAGGCAGCCCAATTTGACAAGGAAGCAGTTAAGTTGGAATCATTTGCACATTCATGTTGTTTGACCTTGTGGACTCAAGTTTGCCGGAGAGCTCAAGGAGTGAGAGTGGAGCTCATACTGTGATGGATGTTATATAAAATGTTGTAGAAACTGGGTGGTTCGAGCCCTAAATGCTGATTGGATGACAGCGGTGGTATATCAGACAGTATACCACAGGTATGACAAAATGTTATATAAAGTGCTGTATTTGCTTTCCTTAAGATAAATATGAGACACTGTAGCCTACAGATGCAGGGTCTAAATTTGAGTCAGTTTGCTACAGCAGGAAAATAATCCTGCAGCAAGAGGACATTTGAATTATTATGCGGATTATAATCAATGGACATTTTTGTAGGGATTGATATATTTTTTGTTAGGACAAATCAAGTCTGAATTGTCAAAGTGGAAAGGATCAACTTTATATAAATTCTCAACAACAAAATAGTGATTCAATTAAGATCTTACATCTGTTTGCATAATTGGGCACACACAGTACCATAGGCCATCAATGAATAATACATTGCTGTTTTTGTATATTATGTGGAGTGATATGAATGAAGTGTCACTTACCATGCTCTGTTAGTTTCTTCAGTTCAGCAGAGTCTGTGAGACTGCTGGCAATCTTCAATTTAACCTCCCGAGTCTTGAGGTTGAGCAGTCTCTGGAACAGAAGCTGTCCCTGAGACATAAAGGGATATGTACAGTATGACTGTTACTGTTCCCTTTGCTCTGTGAATGTCCTTATCTGAAGACTGTTGCAGGTTTTGTGTGGCTTAGTATCAATTTCTGCTGCTGGGCGCACTGCTGATTTAATGGAATAGCACTTTGCTAAAGTAGAACATTTGTAGAATGGTCCATAGTTTTATAGTTTGCGATATATGATGATGAAGAAGTAGAAGAAGAAGAAGATGAAGAAGTAGAAGTGGCATTCTTGTTACATGATACCTGTTTGCCATAGTTGGGCCATGTCTCTTGGTCCCATGAGTTGAGGTTCCAGACGGGAGATACCACCTCCACTGAGTGCTTGGCCTGGTCCAACAGGCTGTTGAGGCCTATGGAGAGGGGCACGTGGGTAGTACCATCTACGGAAAGGGGGAGGTCCTCCGGAATGTTCTCCGCAAGGACAATGCTGATGAGAAAGTTTTAATCATAAAAATCATATACATAATTTCAGATCTCTGAAATCGATGATGGAAACATCTGTGGCCTATGTTTATGATAGCGTCTTAGGGCCTTGGAAGATTTTGATGACAATGTTGTAGGCATGTAGCTATACTTGTTACGGATAGGTAGCCCAGCAGATTGTAATGGACCTTTGTAATGACTTTCACTTAGCTAGCACAAGTATTTGGTTCAGGGTTCCTTGATTATAGTTCCTGTACCTCTTACCGACAGTGTCTGTTACAGTTCTCCTCTGTGATTCCGTCCTCGTCCTCCCCCCAGACGTCTACAGCGGAGAAGATGAGAGCCACCAGCACAGCGAAGCAGCACAGCAGAGCAAAGATGGCTATACACTTCTGCTGAGACTGGAAGACAGGAAGGGACACACATCATGATTGTGTTCATTAGACACCAAACGGAAGCTAACAGAATGAAATATGGATGACAAAAGTGGACTTCTGTTGGGACTGAAAGACAAAGAGACAAACACAACACATCAAATCAGGGTTGTGTTCATTAGGCACCAAACAGACTGAAACATTGACGGACAGCCTGGACTTGTCCAATGAGAAAGGGTAATTTTTGTTTTCTGTTGCAAAACACTTAGATATGGTGTGCCCTAATGAATACGACCCT
The DNA here is from genome assembly GCA_003317085.1 of Hucho hucho. NCBI lineage: Eukaryota > Metazoa > Chordata > Actinopteri > Salmoniformes > Salmonidae > Hucho > Hucho hucho. The sequence continues at coordinate 70,401 of QNTS01001600.1, read as the reverse complement.
GGAGTTATCCAATAGGTTACACAAATACTTGTTTTCCATAGTAAAATTATTTAAAACGTAGTACGCCCTAAAAAACATGATCCACATCAACCCAGTAATCAGTTGTAACATTTCCTGAGTGTAATTAAAAGGAACCTCAATGGAGATATTGAATGCACCTCAACCTAAATCTCAATCTGTCCCCTTGTAATTTGTTTACATCCCAGATTATGACTAATAGAAATGCAGCCAAGGGAGTAAAACTGACAACTAACCGTTTCTGAAAGGAAACTCAATGGATTTATTAAATGCACCTAAATCTCTTCTTTCCTGATTAGGACTAATGGAATCTCAGCCAAGAAGCAAAATTGACAAGATTAACTATTGACAAGTCCATTAGGTTGTTACACAACAAGAAAATCATCCTCCATTAGATTTGTATATCAATCATCAATACAATTGATCAGCAGTCAGGATTTCACAAATCATTAACCCAAATAGAAAGTCATTGGACTGTGTAGTCAGACATCAGATGTGACAAAGGTTTGGTCCATATTTAAAGCAGGCATTGAGTATGTGTGAGACGGACAGTGGAAGTAATCAATTCTCATTGGAGGCTGCGAAGCACATTTCCTCGGCTGCAATCCTCTGGTGGCTAGCTCCAGGCATGCCAAATGAATGGGCTGAGAATGGACAATGCAAGTTTACAGTCTAATGGTAATATATTGGTGGATGTCCTATTCTAGAGATCCTGCCATCCTCCCACACACGATACAGTATATGCTGTAGTGGAACACTTGAGTTTAGGTTGGAGAGGGAAGGCTGTTATAATGCTCCATTGCATGGCATTTGAAAACAAAGCATTACAATTTTAAATAGTGTCACATTTTGACTTGACGACAGCTGAGCTAGGCCCCATCTCTTTGATAGTCACGGTACTTGGCAAATTGGTTCCTCATGAGTTTAAATCATTTCAAATACTTGACCTGTGTCAAAAATTCTCAGCCACAAAGAGTGGTCAAATGAAGATCCTACGTCTGTAGGGGTCTTGTACTATATGGTCAGTTTTGAATGAGGATGGAGGGATCACAAGTCATTGATGAAGTGTGCGTACGGTCCATGGATTCCTTTTCCCTGGGGACCAACACACACACGGCCAAAATATCTCTCAAATCCTACTTTATGCAAAGAAGAAGCTGAGGGGACAAGTGAAGTGGAACAGTCTTCCTGTAATGAATACTCAGGGAGAAAAAGGTGTAGATTCACACACAGAGCGTGGCAGGTGTTTATTTCGCCTTCGCAGAAGGCAGGAATCGTGGTCACAGGCAGGCAATGGTCATACACAGGTGTGAAAACAGGCAGGAGAAACAAAACTAGGACTGACGGCTATAACTGGTTCTCACAAACGAGCTAGGAAGAGGCTTAGTAGAGTCAAAACGAACAATACCACACAAAGGCACAAACAGAATGAACTGAACTAAATAAGGAGCTGATGAGACCAGGTGAGTAACTAACACAGGTGAAATAAATGAACAAAAATGAAAGACAGGGCTAAGTTCAAGAACACAAAGAAACAGAGCTAAGTTCAAGAACACAACGAAACAGAACACAAGGTTGACTAAGAACATAAATACAGAACCTTACACTTCCAAACCAAACTGAAGGCAAATTTGATTCACAGTAAAGCTACGTTTAAAGGAAATAAAGAAGGAAAACACTATTCTATTGAAGTAAAAGAACAGGGGCTTAGTTATGTGGGGCTTTTCTACAGCTGCCCTACGGCCGCCTGCTTTGTTCAGGCGCATCCGAGCTGAAAGGATTTTGTTAAACCTTAAACCGGCTACTTTTCTGTATTAAGACCGTGCACTTCTTTTTGGGGTCTTTTTTTGTCTGTTTACAATCCTTACTTTGTGCAATGTATGTATTGTAACACTATGTGTAGTAGATGTAAATTACATGTTTAACAGTATAAGGGGCGCAACTTTGGTTTTAGAAGTTGGGGGACATCATTATTATAACTTATTTTGTATATATTTTTTTACCCAGTCAGACAAACACTCTAAACAGACTACACGATCACTAGGAGGCGTCCGCATGGTCCTAAAACACGCCGTTGCCTGATTTTGTATCACATTCCAATGATAAAACTGGGAGGACAAAAATGCAATTACAGAATGTGGGGGGGGGGACATGCCCCAGTGAAAGTTGCGCCCCTGAGTGTAAGTATCTATTTTATACAACAGTATTGTGTCTTGAAGACACAAGCCCTGAGGGACAGTAAAGATATAATTTTTCTTCTTCCTTCTCCTAGTGGGTTTGATGTATGTAGCTTTAACTGAGGGCCAGGTCAATGTGGTCACTGGTCAGAATACAGATCTCTCTTCTGAGAGAAGTCCCCATTTTTTTTCTTCATTTAAAAGTGAGGCCGGCAGTTCTGATTTGCTTAGTTCGACACTCCTGCAATCTCATTCTCTCGGTTGTTTGGCCCTTTGGCACGACTGTTGACAGCGCCTGTATCAGTGTTGCGCTGTGTGTGGCTGTCAGCATCACATTATGTATTTTCTTTCTCTCTTTTTTTCTCCCATTTTGTATTTTAATCAAAATCCCCCCTTGGCTCCTGCCAGCTTGTCTACTGTCTTTGGGTGAGGGAGCTTTGCCCTGGACACTTCTTCCATAACTGTAGCTTTTTAAGATTCTATGTAGTCAAGAATTTGCCACCATTACAACCAAGAAAACTTCTGAGCTAGATTTAGTATTTTCATCACCATCCCTCTCTGGCCCCTTGTCAGCTTGTTTAGTGCCTTTGGGTGAAGGAGCAGTGCAAAATTCCCTCCTTTTCCAGCAGCTTTTTAAAACTTACCATCATTCACAACCTATGAAACTTTTGCCAGTGAAGCAAAACAAAGACTTGTCAAAGTCAGAAAAAACAATACAACTTTTGACAGCTAGTGAAACAAAAAGTGTCACTCCTCAGATATAACATGTTGAGAATGGCCAGTCCACATAGAAAAATATTGTCAAGTCAATTTCCAACCCGGGCCATCATCTACTCTCCGCCCTGTCTATTTCGAGCGCTCATGCAGAAAGAAGGAGAAGCACTCGTCTGTCGCGCCGAGGGAACGAGGGAACCGCTCCTCCCTTCAATTAATTTAGCCGAGTCAAGGACCTCGCCACGTTTCGCTGGTGTTAATACCCACGGGGAAATTCATCCGCAATAAATACAAGCCAGACCTGTCAGATAAATGAAAAGATTTCACAGAAACTATCCCGGCATAAACCCAGAATTACATTTTCTGGTATCATTTTTAATTCCACAGCAAAATGTTATTTAATTATGTAATTTAAAAAACACTATTCTCTGTGACCAATTGTATCTGGATGCAACTAATTCCAAGTAAATAATATGCAGCCTACTCTTCTGGATATTATAATCAACCAATCAAATCTCATTATGATCAAGTATTAAAATCTCATTATAATCAACCAATAAAATCTCATTATGATCAACCAATAAAATCTCATTATGATCAAGCATTAAAATCTCAGGGAGAAAAGTTACGCAACTGAAATGAGCCAGCATGTTCTGTAAGGACATTAACACCCAATTCTGTATAATATAATGAATAAGAATATACACAAATCATTCTAAAGAATAAAAAAAGGAAGATGATGAATGAATACATCATTGGTATGTCTCAAACTTACCTTCATAGGCTCCTGTGGCTGTGTAGTTGGTGCTGCCATGAGTCCTTTAAACTTCACACACCTGGTCAATTAACGGTCAACTAACGGTTAATCACATTAGACATTCTCCAGTCACAGTGACCTAGTAAACCATGACCCTGTCCTCGTAAACCATAACCATGACCCTGACCTCACAGTGTCCCCTTGTCCTCATAATGCTGTTTGCTCTGGTCCCGACGGTGTGTGTGATGCGTGGTGTAGTCCAAGGTCTGTCCCGGTAAGCCCTGACATGGTCTCCCCACTTCCTCTCTGACTCTTCCTTTGTGTGCTCTTCCACTCTGTCCACGGTGATAGTGTGAAAGTGTGTGTGTTGGGATGTGTGTGTGTTGGGATGTGTTTGGATGTGTGTGTGTGCTCTCTCTACTCCCCTCCACACTGACAGAGGCAGAGGGAGAGGTGGAGTAGGAACAGGACTGTGCCCACCCCTTCAGTCCAAACATCCAATGTGAAAGCTCTCTCCAAGCTGAGCCTCATCCCTCCCCTCTTCCTCCTCCCTTCCCTCTTCCTCATCTTTCCCTCCCTCCCCTCTTCTTCCTTACAACCCGCTCCTCTCCCTTCCTTCCTACCTACCTGCCCTGTGAAGCAAAACTCAACTGGCAGAAAGCAAATGGACCTTGCTAGGGACTAGAATGAAATCCCCAAACATACCCACTGGGTATGGGGCAGAAACTAAAGTAGCTGCAGAACTAACCGAATGTTTAAGGTTATGATTCAACTGCACCTCCATCCACCCAACATAATCATGTGATGGATATAGGTATACAGTGTACACAAATACATTATACGTACAGTGTACTAAGAACACACACACACACACGCACACACACACACACACACACACAAACACACACACACATACACATTATATCTTATAATACTATGCATCAAGCCAATTATAAATCTTCAAATGATGACATAACAGTATGTTTGTTTTCTACGCCCTACATTTCAATTTCCTGTGTCATAATAACTGAAATTCAATCACTGCGCTTAAGGCCATCGACATCCATAACATCTCTACACCAGCCCAGTCCCCTTTCTGCTCTAGTCTAGTCTACAGCGGAAGATAAAACACTCTTGCCCTCTGCAGTGCACAAAAGCGCATTCAAGACCGCAGTGAGGAAGTGAGGAAGAATCAAGCATGCATGAAACTAAACCACTTTCATCTTTCTCTTCACCGCTAATGTCTCTTTTTTTATTCACAGGGAAACTGAAGAGCATATGCTACCTACTGCAGGAGGCTACTGCTGAATCTAACTCGACATAGGGGGTTGGAGCCCGTAGTGTGACAGAGAGAGAGAGAGAGAGAGAGAGAGGGAGAGAGAGCGAGAGAGAGAGAGGGAGAGAGAGAGAGCTGGTGGGGAGTGGAAAAGTTTAGTTAAAGTCAATTTACCTCAAACAACCTTGGGAGTCTGAGGAATACTTCTTTCACATCCATCTCCCCATCTTGACCCATCTATCTCTGCTAAGCGTCTGAGATCTCATCCATAAAGTGGATAAACTTGTCAGACTGACACTCTATACCACCCACTTTAGGGATGTTCATATACACTAACCCAGCCTGCAGTATAAACAGCTGTATCCTCAATAGTCTCAGTTAAAGGAAGGTACAAGAGGAGGCTGGAATCCAGGCTACATCCTTAATGACATAGAATATGAGAACAGCGCTTGACTCATGTTTCAGTACAATGCGAGGAAATGTTACTTCTACTCTACTGTCAATGAAGTGTGTATAATGGTAGTTGCAGGATATGTGTTGGTTGCTCATACTGTACTAGAGCATCCTGGAGGGATAATGTGATGAGGAACCCCATTGGGCTCTATGACAGAGAGAGAGGTGCCCTCTGGGTGTCACCATCTGACTGGAGGAGAGAGAGAGATTGAGAAAGAGAAAGAGAGAGAGAGAGAGAGCGGGATGCAGCGGGAGAGAGCAGGACAGTGTAGACAGGAAGGGTTGAGTTGTGTCCCGAGAGGAAGAATGTTGCCAAAGGTGGGTGCACACGCTGGAACACACACACACATTTCTAGATATAGTCGATGCCCAGAAACCCCCACCATAGTAACATTGGCGAGAGGTCACACTTTAACATGTCTGTGTATTTTCTCAAACCATATTTAGGTCAGTGGGTTTCTCTTAAATTTTTTTATAAAAGAACACTCATATAGTCAGGAAAACCCATTTTTTAACCCTGGAGATAACCCCTCCATTGACCTTTCAAATTCAAATCAAATCAAATTAAATGGCATTGGTCACACCGAATCCAACAGGTGTAGACAGTAAAATACACATTTACGAGCCCATTCCCAACAGTGCAGAGTTAAAAAGCAAGACAAATATTTGCTAAATAAGAAAGGAAATAGTAGCACAATAAAAACAATAACGAGGCTATATACAAGGAGTACCGGCACCGAGTCAATGTACAGTGGTACGAGGTAGTGGAGGTGATTGAGGTAACATCCGGAAACATATTAAACAGAGTACCAGCAGCGTGTGTGAGTGTGTGTTTTGTGTGTGTGTGTGAGGGAGTGAGTGAGTGTCAGTGTAGTATGTGTGAGTGTGTTGGTAGAGTCTAGTGAGTGTGCATAGAGCCAGTCAAGGGAGTCAGTGGTGCAAAAAGCAATTAAGAAATAAATTGTAAAGGGGATCAATGTAAATAGTCCGGGTAGCCAGTTGATTAGCTGTTCAGCAGTCTTATGGCTTGAGGGTAGAAGGTGTTCAGATATCTTTTGGTCACAGACTTGACGCTTGGTTACTCGTTGTGGTGCAATAGCAGAGAGAACAGTCTATGACTTGGGTGGCTGCAGTCTTTGACCATTTGTAGGACCTTCCTCTGACACCGCCTGGTATAGAGGTCCTGGATGGTAGGGAGAATCTGAGGGCCCATGCCAAACCTTTTCAATCCAATTCCAGTGCTGATTCATTGCACTGGTTCAGAGCAGCCTGTTCAGACTGTAATTCTCCAATAGGGACTTCATTATCTTCTATGCGCTGTCTATGGCCCAGCGCACCCACACTAGAGACTGATTAAGACTACCTCAGCTGTACAAGATGCTACTATTGCAGAGGTCTCATACTGTACACAGTGGAGCTCCACTCAGCCACAGAGAGGCATGTCTGTTGTGTTACAGTGGTTAAAGTGTATGGGAGTGGGATTTCTCTGTGGAGGGGAAGATACAGATGTAGGATCTTCATTTGAGCCAGTTTGCTACAGCAGGAAAATTAACCCTTAAGTTTGGCATTTCACTTTTTTTTTTCTTAAAAGAGAGAAGTTAGAACAAAGTTTGGAGCTCGATCGACACTATTTAAAGCAGGCATTGAGTGTGTGTGAAGTGGACAGTGAAAGTAATTAATTATCATTGGAGGCTGCGAAGCACATTTCCTCGGCTGCAATCCTCCGGTGGCTAGCTCCAGGCATGCCAAATGAATGGGCTGAGAATGGACGATGCTAGCTTACAGTCTAATGGTTATATATTGAATATTGATGGTGGATGCCCTATTCTAGAGATCCTGCCATCCTCCCACACACGATACAGTATATGCTGTAGTGGAACACTTGAGTTTAAGTATTTCAAATACTTGACCTGTGTCTGATTGAGCTTGCCTAGCTAAATGGAATTATACAAAATGTCCTAAAAATTCTCAGCCACAAAGAGTGATCAAATGAAGATCCTACGTCTGTAGGGGTCTTGTACCACATGGTCAGTTTTGAATAAGGATGGAGGGATCACAAGTCATTGATGAAATGTGCATTTTGGACAACAGGGAATACAACTGAATTTCCTACATCTCTATTCTGCCCCTCATGTGTCATAAGAATGCTATAATATATTCCCTTTACTCACTTGTACATGCACCGTCCTGAAGGTGATCCAGGTACTGGTGATAGAGGTGACACAGGTACACAGTTTTTCACCTTCACACATAATACCATGACTCATTCTCCCGTTCCAAAACAGGAACAGGAACAGGAAATAGGTGTTTGTGTGTCCGCATGTCAGCATGGTTTCATGGTGAGGGTCAATGTCTGTGAAGTGCTGAGTGGGCCGTCGGGCACCAGTGCCATGGGAGACTGGCGTCGTGCCCACAAGGGGTAGAGAGAGAGAGAGAGAGGGGAGCATACAGTGGAGCTGGAGTGAGCTGACGGTGAATAATGACCAAAGTTTTAATACTGGCAGGAAGTTAAAGTGGGTTGAAAATATAGATGAATTACAGATGCAGGATCTTAATTTGATCACTCTTTTGTTGTTGAGAATTTTCCTGGACAGCAAAAAATGCTAACATGTAATGTATTCAAGGTTTAAAAAGGCTTCTGAAGTTGTAATTTACACTTTAAAATGTCAGACTTGCCCTAAAGAATAATGTATCAACCCCTACAAAACATTTACATTAATTACAATCCACATAATTCACATTTCGTGTTGCTGGAGGATTATTTTCCTGCTGTAGCAAACTGGCTCAAATGTAGATCCTATATCTGTAGAAGCCGCCAGTCAACAAAGTCTCTGTCTATAGCTGGAGACTCCATACACCAGACTTCAGGGCTTCTGAGGACAGACTGTACATACAGTGAGGGAAAAAAGTATTTGATCCCCTGCTGATTTTGTACGTTTGCCCACTGACAAAGAAATGATCAGTCTATAATTTTAATGGTAGGTTTATTTGAACAGTGAGTGACAGAATAACAACAAAAATCCAGAAAAACGCATGTGAAAAATGTTATAAATTGATTTGCATTTTAATGAGGGAAATAAGTATTTGACGCCCTCTATATCAGAAAGATTTCTGGCTCCCAGGTGTCTTTTATACAGGTAACGAGCTGAGATTAGGAGCACACTCTTAAAGGGAGTGCTCCTAATCTCAGTTTGTCACCTGTATAAAAGACACCTGTCCACAGAAGCAATCAATCAATCAGATTCCAAACTCTCCACCATGGCCAAGACCAAAGAGCTCTCCAAGGATTTCAGGGACAAGATTGTAGACCTACACAAGGCTGGAATGGGCTACAAGACCATCGCCAAGCAGCTTGGTGAGAAGGTGACAACAGTTGGTGCGATTATTCGCAAATGGAAGAAACACAAAAGAACTGTCAATCTCCCTCGGCCTGGGGCTCCATGCAAGATCTCACCTCGTGGAGTTGCAATGATCATGAGAANCCCCCTGCTCAAGAAAGCACATATACATGCCCGTCTGAAGTTTGCCAATGAACATCTGAATGATTCAGAGGACAACTGGGTGAAAGTGTTGTGGTCAGATGAGACCAAAATGGAGCTCTTTGGCATCAACTCAACTCGCCGTGTTTGGAGGAGGAGGAATGCTGCCTATGACCCCAAGAACACCATCCCCACCGTCAAACATGGAGGTGGAAACATTATGCTTTGGGGGTGTTTTTCTGCTAAGGGGACAGGACAACTTCACCGCATCAAAGGGACGATGGATGGGGCCATGTACCGTCAAATCTTGGGTGAGAACCTCCTTCCCTCAGCCAGGGCATTGAAAATGGGCCGTGGATGGGTATTCCAGCATGACAATGACCCAAAACACACGGCCAAGGCAACAAAGGAGTGGCTCAAGAAGAAGCCCATTAAGGTCCTGGAGTGGCCTAGCCAGTCTCCAGACCTTAATCCTATAGAAAATCTGTGGAGGGAGCTGAATGTTCGAGTTGCCAAATGTCAGCCACAAAACCTTAATGACTTGGAGAAGATCTGCAAAGAGGAGTGGGACAAAATCCCTCCTAAGATGTGTGCAAACCTGGTGGCCAACTACAAGAAACGTCTGACCTCTGTGATTGCCAACAAGGGTTTTGCCACCAAGTACTAAGTCATGTTTTGCAGAGGGGTCAAATACTTATTTCCCTCATTAAAATGCAAATCAATTTATAACATTTCACGTGTTTTTCTGGATTTTTTTGGTTGTTATTCTGTCTCTCACTGTTCAAATAAACCTACCATTAAAATTATAGACTGATCATTTCTTTGTCAGTGGGCAAACGTACAAAATCAGCAGGGGATCAAATACTTTTTTCCCTCACTGTAACAGTACTAGAGTAGCATGTCTCCCTGTTCCGACATGAGATTTCTGGGCAGGTCTCTACTCACCAGAACTGGGTTCAAATACTATTTTAAATCATTTAAAATACTTGACCTGTGTCTGATTGAGCTTGCCTAGCTTAAATTGAACTAATACAATAGTCCTAAAAATGTAAACCCTTCCCATCTGTCACTGCAGGCAGGCTCAAGCAAACGCTAAAATTCAACAACAACAAAAAGAACATTATTTGAACCCAGGTCAAGTACATAACAGTAACTATTGTGGCACATCTCTCTCTTCCCTTCAGACATGAGATTTCAAGGCAGTTGTCTGCTATACTCAGTATACTTAAAGCAGGCAGATCTCCCAGTCCCTCACCACCCCCAACCATTAAATATTTACACTCAATTTCAGCTAAAACGCTCACTGCCTCCGAGAGGGCACGCTTAGAGGGAGAGGAAGTCTCTAGCCTATGGCGGAGGAGTTTAGCCTAAGTCTGTGTAACCCTAACATAAGGTGAAAACACATGACTCCCTTAACTTAAAAACAAATGTAGAAAATAGAAACCGAAGCAGAAACCCAACACTTAAGTTAGTTTGAGTTTTGGCAGCGGGCATTTAAAATTAAAAGAGAGAAGAAGTTAAAACAAAGTTTGGAGCTTGATCGGCACTATTTAAATCAGGCATTGAGTGTGTGTGAGCCGGACAGTGGAAGTAATCAATTCTCATTGGAGGATGCGAAGCACACTTCCTCAGCTGCAATCCTCCGGTGGCTAGCTCCAGGCATGCCAAATGAATGGGCTGAGAATGGACGATCCTAGCTTACAGTCTTTCTCTCCGTTATACCATTTAATATTCTAATCCCTTCCCGTTCGGGTCCTATCCCCTCTCAAGTAGCTCTTAACGCTTTTCTATAGACCCATCAAACTCACCAACAACTTTAATGAATCTTATTTATTTTATTTTTTACAGTAGTTTCCTCCTTCTCCTCAAATCAAATCAAATTGTATTGGTCACATACACATGGTTAGCAGATGTTAATACGAGTGTAGCGAAATACTAATATATTGAATATTGATGGTGGATGTCCTATTCTAGAGATCCTGCCATCCTCCCACACACGATACAGTATATGCTGTAGTGGAACACTTGAGTTTAGGTTGGAGAGGGAAGGCTGTTATAACGCTCCATTGCACGGCATTTGAAAACAAAGCATTACCATTTTATGTAGTGTCACATTTTGACTTGAGGACAGCTAACCTAGGCCCCATCTCTTTGATAGTCACGGTACTTGGCAAACTGGTTCCTGCATGAATATTTCAATCAGCTTACATTCATCTGAATGTATTCCCTGTGGATATCCTGTCCCAAATCAATTACATTTAATCCAAGTTGAGTGGATTGAATTCTTGGGTTAGACAAGAGATCGAAGTCAACTGTCCCTTAAATCATTCTCAGCCAGTACCCCAGCCCAACCTGTCTTCAGCTTCTATCCCCTACTAATACTACTGTACGACGTTCCTCTGGAATCTCCCCAACAACTTCCCCCAGTGTATATAAGGTGTGTTTAAGGGTGCGTTCAGGGTACTCACATGTTCCAGCTTCTCTTTGCTGCGGAGCCAGATGGTTGCAGAATAGTCCTGTTGCTGGATAGCACTGTTGGCGTAGATGTCAGAGAGGTGGGGTGCGTGGAGGGGTTCCCCTCTACCCCTCATCCCATGGCCTCCCGATGCCATGATGCACACACACACGCGCACGCGCACGCACGCACACGCACGCACGCACGCACGCACGCACGCACACAAACACACACACACACACACACACACACACTCACAAACAATCACTTAGAAGCTCCTCTTCTTCTCTTCTGGCCTCTTTCCTCCTCTAGACTCTATCACTGTCAGTCTATAGCTACTCAATGAGTGAGCCAAGCCCTTCTAAACCACCATGGATCTGTAATGTCTATAGCTCTTCAAACCCACCCTCTTCAAACCCACCAAGGTTCTCTTCTCTCTCTGACTGTCTAACTGTCTGGCGTGTGGGCAGCTGGGGTTGGGCAGTGGGTGGGCTGGTTCCTTGTGGGCGGTGGGGCTCAACAGGGAGTGCTGCAGCAGAATGAAGTGGGAGAGTGCCAGACCCACTTAAAGGCACTGAGTGAGTGAGGGTGAGCGTGTGTGTGTGCGTGTCTGTGTCTCTGTGTGTGTGTGCACTACATTCAAATTAAAACAGAGGTTCTTACATCAGTGGGGAAATCTATTTAACAGATAATAAAGCTATAGTATGTTTATCTCTGTAAGTCCAGTGGTGTCTGTAGCCTAACCTACTGCACATGCCAGGGTATATTGCTGTATTACACTGCACCAGACACTAGTGGGTTAGCTAATAAAGTATTGTTTTGACACTGCCTCGACTACATTTAGACTGCTGTGACATTGCCTCTGCCTCTAACGGCATTTCATTGGTATATACAGTAAGCCTTTCAGGTCATTATATAGTTTCACAGTGCCGATACAGCCAGTCTTGAATGAATGGAGGTTGTGTAAATACTGAAGCAAAGAGAAAGTGTTTAGTGAACAGCATACTAATTTCTCCCCTACAGCCAGGTCTGCACAGGCAGACTTGCTGACACCGTACTTTTGGTTCTTTTTTTTGTCCTCCTCAAACCTTCATCAGTCGACCACAAGCAATAACAGTTAATTGACGGAAAGTATAGACTATGTAAATATAAACGCCCTATTGCAAACACAAGCCTGTTTGGTTCCTTTCTTGTGTTCTTATTTATATTTCTTGTGTGTTTTAGTTCTACCTTATGTTATTTTTAGTACTACATTGATATTGATTACTGCATTGTTGGATTTGGAGCTTGCAAGAAAGGCATTTCACTGCAATTGTGCACGTGACATTAAAATTTGAAACTTGAAACAGTACAGAATAATATCCTACCCAGACAAAAGGACAATGAGGCCAGCACACTCTTGATCTTTCATTTCCATGTAAAACCCCAAGACATTCAAAACCACAGTTCAGCAACAAGCCTCAACTTAATTCTGAAAACCCAAGATTCTCCCAGTAGAATTAAAGCTCCAAAAGTACATATTGTGCAGCAGCATCCTCAGTAGCCCAGTATGACAAAGGGGAACGGCTTTTTACAGTGCAGGGGGATTAAGCAAGTGGAGCAGAATATCTTAAGACACAGTAATTAACAGAGCACCGCAGACGGCCCTTCTGAGCCATAGAAATAGAATTAGAATGGAAATGGTTTTGACTTGAATGGGGGGGCGGTCCATTCTAATAATTCTATTTCTATGTGATGTGTGTCCTGTATGTTCCGTTTAATAGTGACTGAAAGAGGTCGAACAATGGGGTGGGGTTGAGTGTGGCGCTGAGGGAGAAAAGCAGGGAGGGTTAACATACTGTAGCCAGGGAGTCTTTACAGTAGCAGCTGACTAATTGGCTAAAATATGTAATAGCATGTACAGTTATTGTCCCAACATGTGTTTAAAAATATATATAGCATGGATATCTGGATATGAAATTCACATGATAAAAACAGTCAATGATAATCATGCATTTTATTAAAATCTGTCAAAAGTAGACAAACAAAAATCATGTAACCATTAACTTACAAAGATAACAAATAAATCAATTAGAAAACCTATCCGTACAAAATATACAAACAGAAACATGTAAAAGGTTTGAAATGACATAAAGACAATAAAGACCTTACTAATAAGCCACGAAATGCTATTTTCTTTATTAATAATCAAGCTGTTTTGGCTGAGAAACATCAACAGTTACGATTACATTCATGTGTAAACATTGGTATGGGTATATCATAGAGGTAGATAGAGGACTCTAGTGCCTAAAAGCCATTTTAGCATAGGCAGCACCATTGAGGACTTTCACCATTTTTAAGTAGAACTGGGTGGGACTTCTTATGGGTTTAGGAACTATCACATAATTCAAACCAGCTCATCAGGAGGGATCAGCCAATGAATTACACGTGTGAACAAACATTCCATAACTGCAGGTGGCAGTAAATCATACCTGTTCAAACAACACACTCCAGGTGGCAGTGTGCACCCTTTAAGTTTGTTTACCAACTCATAGTAGTAGAATAAGAAAAGTAACCACTTCAAAATGGAGATGGCCTCAATGGTGCTGTATGCTCTGACAGACGCCAATAAGGGACAGATACAATGTTGCGTCCTCTATCTAGCTCTATGGGGTATATAGAGCTACTTCCTGGTCCATTTTACTTCCTGGGTCCATTTAATTTCCTGGTCCATTTCATGGTTTCTCTCAGCACTTGGTCATGTTCAGTAGGGTACAGCGTAGCAAAATGTTTTGCAACAGATAATGAAAATGAGTGGTTACCTACCCGCTTAACTCCATTTCAAAAGGTTTTCTCCCGACTGAACATGATCCTGGTCTCCGACTATCCCTTTCTATGCTGGCTTTTACTCAGATCTCTTCGCATCATAAGCGTTCTTCAAGTACGTTAACCAGAACACTAGTGTGTATTCCATGACTCAATCACAGATGGCTGGTGGTGCCTTAATTGGGGAGGACGGGCTCATAGTAATAGCTGGAATGGAATGGTATTGACACATCAAACACATGGTTTCCTTGTGTTTGATACCATTCCATTCACTTCATTCCAGTCATTATTATGAGCCGTCCTCCCCTCACCAGCCTACTATGGACTCAATCATAATGGATAATCAAAACCAGTTCTCAATCAAAACCAGGTCCAATGAAACCCAGCATCCACAAGTACACCCAGACCTGTTTTGGTTAACAGATGTTACGTATCCTTACTATCGACAGATATCCTTACGAACACCACCACTCTGTGGTGAATCACCTCAGCTTTAACATGTGCAAATCAACAAACGTTAGCTTAGCTACATCTCCTAGCCTGCGTGCCAGTCTGCTTCTGCACTCTTGCCAACTCCTTATACAATTGCCATGCCAGAAATGAGGCCCCCAGGCTATTTCCATCTTATAGTTTCATCAACACTCTCATGGTTTTGACAATGGGCACTTTGTGACGTAATACACTTGGATATGGCGACTACTTTTGGGAACACATTTTTCAGGAAGCTACTTTACCACCTAGCCTACAGTAGTTAGTTATTAGTAACATACAGTGCAGCTATCTTTGATGCATCATTCTTAAGACATACTGTATCACTCCACAAAGGAAGGCATGGATGGGAGAATGATAAATATCATACACATTTAAATGAATACATAACACTGTACACAGCCTATGTCTTTTCATCGGAATAAATAAAGAATAATATTGGTCTCTCTTTAGTGGAAAAATCGTAATATTAGAACAAGCACAGCAAGCTGCAAGTGCTACAGGTCAGCTAACAGACACAGTATGCTATATGTTCATAATATGCTATATGTTCATATTCAAAATATTTGCTGAGCTATGCTATGCATAATGGCCGGATATTCTGAAAAATATTTTCAGAAAGACCCTGAATTCTATTCTCCAATGCTGAACCATGGTGTCCATTTAGTTTTTGTTGTAATTTGGTGTAGCAGACAGTCGATCAGGCAACAGTCAAATGCAAGCTTATCAGTCAAAGCAGTGACTTCATCGCTTGTAAATAGTAGCCTGCACACTAAGAAAAGAGGGTTCCTCAAGGGTTCTTTGGGAAGGGTGATGATTCTATGTGGAACCATACTGACCCAAATAACCCTTTGAGCCCTTCAATGGTTCTTTGATTTTAGCGATGATTAAAATGTAGGGACGGCGGCTCATTTGAATATTTTGGGGCGTGGTTTGCTAACAGCTCTTTTTGTCCAACCGTGATTGAGAGTGTAATTTCAGTTGCTCTAATCTGTTGGGTTATGCTGTTACATGCTACACAGTATGTGACTATAACCAGTGACAAACTCACGTATGGCCTTGTGTCAATACGGTTGACTAAGTAGTACTCAATTCTCTCCTCAGGAACCCCCAGCTGTTCCAGAGCTAGCACACCTGATTCAACAATAAATAAATGGTTCTATATAGCCCCCAAAAGGGTTGTAACCACAGCGGACCCCTTTATGGCTCTATATATAACCTTTTTAAATGGAAAACGTTCTTTATAGCACCATACAGGTTCCATTTAGAACCTTATAAGTATGGTTAAAGTACCAAAGCCAAAGAACCCTTATTTGCCACCATATAGAACCATTTGTTTTTAGTGTGTAAAGTTACACGGTGTTACACAATCGGCAACACTGTCGAACGCAAACAGAATCATATCAAATGTCTTCTGAAAAGTCATCAATCAACCAGAAACAGGTGCAGTTAGCAGACCATAATGCAAAATAATTCTTGATACTTTTCAAACGTGTTCAAGAATATTGATAGAATAGTATTGATAACGGACCGTAGGACATGTACAGGTACATAGATTGCATTGACAGCATATAATCCTTTCACATCCTTTCTATACACATGTTATAGCTACAGAACAAGCTCACTGTTGGCTCCAATTCATATGAACAAACGGATTGGTATGTCATTGACAAAGATTAACAGTGTTCGTTTACTTCTCTGTTGGTCAGGTCTGATGTCCAGGAGGTTTGTCCAGACATTGAAGGAAATATCAAACCACTGGGCGTACACTAGTTGAGTCAACATAGTTTCCATGTCATTTCAATGAAATTACGTTGACCCTCCAAGCAAGTGTTATAGGTAGTTGTACTTTAGTGTGTATTCTAGATCCAGTATCCTCCTCATTTATGAACCACACAGTTCTGTTCTCCCCCACTAGAGGGCAGATTATTATTCACATGGAGTCCCAGGTCTCTCTCTGCCACCTGGGTAGAGGTGCCTGAGGCCCCCGAGGAGGGTCCACCGCTGGGGGCCGACAGGGTGCTGCTAGAAGGGCCTTCTCCACTACTACCTCCAGGGGGGTGACCCGCAGCGGAGGGCCCCGCTGCCCCAGGACTGACCCTCTGCAGGTCGGTCAGAGGACTGGTCAGTCCCAGGCTGGTCAGGGCATCCAGGGTGCCGTCCGGATCCACCATCACATCAATCACTGTGGAGCAAAGAGGAGAAGGTCTATCAGTCAATCAAAGAGGAGAAGGTCTGTCAATCAGTCAGTCAAAGAGGAGAAGGTCTGTCAATCAGTCAGTCAAAGAGAAGAAGGTCTGTCAATCAGTCAGTCAAAGAGGAGGTCTGTCAATCAGTCAGTCAAAGAGGAGAAGGTCTGTCAATCAGTCAGTCAAAGAGGAGGTCTGTCAATCAGTCAGTCAAAGAGGTCTGTCAATCAGTCAGTCAAAGAGGAGGTCTGTCAATCAGTCAGTCAAAGAGGAG
>QNTS01001600.1:32121-44627 GCA_003317085.1 Hucho hucho | reverse complement strand
ATTTATTTATTTGCAAATTATGGTGGAAAATAAGTATTTGGTCACATACAAACAAGCAAGATTTCTGGCTCTCACAGACCTGTAACTTCTTCTTTAAGAGGCTCCTCTGTCCTCCACTCGTTACCTGTATTAATGGCACCTGTTTGAACTTGTTATCAGTATAAAAGACACCTGTCCACAACCTCAAACAGTCACACTCCAAACTCCACTATGGCCAAGACCAAAGAGCTGTCAAAGGACACCAGAAACAAAATTGTAGACCTGCACCAGGTTGGGAAGACTGAATCTGCAATAGGTAAGCAGCTTGGTTTGAAGAAATCAACTGTGGGAGCAATTATTAGGAAATGGAAGACATACAAGACCACTGATAATCTTCCTCGATCTGGGGCTCCACGCAAGATCTCACCCCGTGGGGTCAAAATGATCACAAGAACGGTGAGCAAAAATCCCAGAACCACACGGGGGGACCTAGTGAATGACCTGCAGAGAGCTGGGACCAAAGTAACAAAGCCTACCATCAGTAACACACTACGCCGCCAGGGACTCAAATCCTGCAGTGCCAGACGTGTCCCCCTGCTTAAGCCAGTACATGTTCAGGCCCGTCTGAAGTTTGCTAGAGAGCATTTGGATGATCCAGATGAGGATTGGGAGAATGTCATATGGTCAGATGAAACCAAAATAGAACTTTTTGGTAAAAACTCAACTCGTCGTGTTTGGAGGACAAAGAATGCTGAGTTGCATCCAAAGAACACCATACCTACTGTGAAGCATGGGGGTGGAAACATCATGCTTTGGGGCTGTTTTTCTGCAAAGGGACCAGGACGACTGATCCGTGTAAAGGAAAGAATGAATGGGGCCATGTATCGTGAGATTTTGAGTGAAAACCTCCTTCCATCAGCAAGGGCATTGAAGATGAAACGTGGCTGGGTCTTTCAGCATGACAATGACCCCAAACACACCGCCCGGGCAACGAAGGAGTGGCTTCGTAAGAAGCATTTCAAGGTCCTGGAGTGGCCTAGCCAGTCTCCAGATCTCAACCCCATAGAAAGTCTTTGGAGGGAGTTGAAAGTCCGTGTTGCCCAGCGACAGCCCCAAAACATCACTGCTCTAGAGGAGATCTGCATGGAGGAATGGGCCAAAATACCAGCAACAGTGTGTGAAAACCTTGTGAAGACTTACAGAAAACGTTTGACCTCTGTCATTGCCAACAAAGGGTATATAACAAAGTATTGAGATAAACTTTTGTTATTGACCAAATACTTATTTTCCACCATAATTTGCAAATAAATAAATAAAAAATCCTACAATGTGATTTTCTGGATTTCTTTTTCTCATTTCATCTGTCATAGTTGAAGTGTACCTATGATGAAAATTACAGGCCTCTCTCATCTTTTTAAGTTGGAGAACTTGCACAATTGGTGGCTGACTAAATACTTTTTTGCCCCACTGTATATCCTTTCTTTATAGAAAAATCGTATTCTTTCCACAAGGAATGGCATCAAACTGAAAGCTTTCTTTATGTGTGAAGTCTGTCTAAATCTTGGAGTATAAATATAGCAAATCTACAGCAGTGTCTGACTTACAGTTGAACTTCTTCACTCCTTGTCAATGGAGAGTCTCTGTGTAGACAGACAGAAATGCTGTTACCTCAGGTTCGATACGTCCAGGCTTGCCTCTGTCTCCTGAGCCTGGTCTCTGAGTGGTCAGTCTCTCTCTCTGGATGTCAGGATAGCCCCCCAAACTGGACAGAGCCTGGTAGTCCTCCACACCAAATACCTGGACCAGTACATTCAACCGAACATTCAGTCATGAGGTCAACATAATGTGTACTTAGTGCACTTGCACAATACCACTTGCAGTAAGAACGAGGCCATGCCCTTGACAAAAAGACACCAATTATGGGACTTGTGTGTAAAATAGTTATTCAGATGAAACAGGATTCAAATGACAGTTTAAGCTCATTAAAGTCCTATTGGCCATCCCTACCTTGTCAATCATTCTCCTGGCCTCCTCCTCTTGGTTATCTTCGTTCTCTATCTCTATGGTATAGGTCCCCCGGTCGCTATAGTCGTCTCCATGGCGATTCTGAAACCCCTCCCCAAGTCCTATCGGTTGGTGTTGGTCGCGGTGGTAAGGAACCGAATCCTTGGTCCTCTCCCTCTCTCTTAACTCTCCTCCGATGGGTGCCATTTTGGAAGCTGAGGACCTGTGTCGCCGGGCTGGGCTATCTTCCTCGGCAAAGAGTCCCTCTGGGACGTTGGCGCGCCCCTCTTGAATCTTGACCCCTGACCCATCTAGTCGGCCGCCCCACAGCCCCCTGGAGTGGTCCTCGAGAGCGGCCCGGCGTTGCTCTCCCAGCGCGGCTACGTTCTCTGAGTCGCTCTGGGTACCGTCCTCGTGTTTACTACCTGAAACAAGAGAGAAGGGGGTTGGAAGTTTGCTGTGTGCAGTTATAATCATATGAACCTATTCGGTTGGTTTCCCAGACACTGATTAAACATAGTCCTAGACTATGAAGCACTTTCGATGGAGATTATCCATTTAGCATGCTTTCAAATCAAGGACTAAGCTTAATCTGTGTTTGGGAAACTGTCTCATAGTGTAATAACTGTGTAGTGCTATGTAATGCAATGGCAAGAGGACTTGCTGACGGAAAAATCTCAATTCTATTCTCATGATGATTGGTTGGTTGGTCTTACCTTTAAGACTCTTCAGCTGAACCGGCACATCACTCTTCACGCTCTCCCCGTCGTCCTCCACCACTCTGTCAACCGACTCCGTACGGGCCAATGGGATCTCGTTCTGGGCCAGCCAATCAGCTACTTTCACCTCCGCCGCCACCATGGCCGTCTGCAGGGCGCTCAGCTCCTCTCCCGCGCCCTTCTTTGGGGGCCGTGGCCTCACCTCCGGCGCCACCTTCGCCACCCGGTCCTTAACCGTCACCTTATTGGACGCCTGCAGGTCAAACTCGATGGTGAAGGAGGCGTGACCCTGGGAGACGGCTTCAGGGCCGGAGGCGGGGTTAGCGGCGGTGGCGCCTTCCGTGTCTTGGGAGGGGGGTTCGTTGGTATAGGAGGGGATCTCGAAGTAACTGGGCTCCTGGCTTGAGGTGTACAGGCCATTCTCCTGGGCCTCTGCTGTTGTCTCCTTGGGGTCTTTACCATCTGTCGTTTCAAGCAGATATCAAGATGGCGTAATACAAGGACTTAGACTTTGAGATTAAATTGTTGTCATATATGCTACCAGAAAGGGAAAAGTATACTGTTATCTGGTAGGGTTGTTGATGTATAAACAGGCACACAGACAGACAAAGTGAAACACAGCTAACTTCAGTCTGTATTCCAGGCTAGACTGCATCTACCTGACTCAGATCTCTCCTGCTTCCTGTCAGTTGTCGTCCCATCCTGCTTCCCAGAGTTCTCATCGTCTGCGTCCCCGTCCCCCCACCAGGAAGGCTGGCCGTACAGAGGGGTGCCCCTTTTTAGTACCGCAATGTCCCCTGGGAAATAAATGACACCATCCACAAGGTCAGTGAGAAAGACAGGGATTTTTTTTTACTGAAATTGTGTTCCCTCAAAGACTATTGTGACAGAACAAGTTTGACCTCCTAGTTTGTCTACCGCAATGTCCCCTGAGAATCAAACAACGACCTCTGCAAACTCGAACTAGCACTTTGTACCCACACAAGTCCCCAAAATACATATTGTGGCAGATCAATTTGTCCACAAGTTAGAGCATTTTAGAATAGCATTCAGGTGACAGCCTAGCGTAGGAAACAAAAAATACAGGACACACGGTTGTCACAGCACAGACTGTGTGGGTGTGTGGCATCGCCAAAATCCCGTCACATCTGTTATCTAGTCCTGTCATCTCTGTTAACCTAATCCTGTCACCTGTGTCACCCTCCAAGGTCCATGCAGAGTGCAGACCCTCTCACCTGTCAGCTTGTCATCCCCGGCCCCCTCTCTGCTGGTCTCAGGGGGTTTACTACCCACTGCCACCGCCCAGTCGGAGCCAACCTCGGAACCACCCTCGGCTGCAGCCTTGACCTCTACTGCAGGTCTGGATGGTACCGGAACAGCTTCTGGAGGCTTTACCGTCTGCAGCAGGAGCTGACTATTAAACTTCTCATGCTGATAGACGAGGACACAGGACAACACAGAGAGATGAGCTCACACAATTAGAGGTACGATCATAAGGGTAAGTTTAATGAGGAGCTCTTCAATGTGCGCACCAACATACATGGGACAATCTATCCTTGCATCAGTGAAATGATATAGTAGTCACGGTCTTGGTTATAAGCTTAGAACTTTTTGTTGTTGTGCAAATCTCAATTGGCATCAGTTCATCCAAGTTATTTATGTATGTAGAAGTCAAGTTAGGATTCAGACAGACCTAACTGAACATTGCATCACCAAGTTCCTCATAAAGTATGTTTTTGTCATTCGGACAAAGCAGGGAGGTTTTGCTACATGCAGCAGAAACCGCCGCCATTCTTGACCGAACATAATCTCCATTAAACATGCATCAACCGACGTAGCAGAAAAAGCCATTTCTCCGAGCTTTTCATAATACTTTGTAAGCATATTTTACTGGGGCTCTTTCTCAATTCATATTTCCTCGAGTCCTCGAGTCCTCGCATCCTCTCTCCTCGCCTCCTTCTCAAAATGGATTAGAGAAGAAAGTCAGAGGGGAGGGACCTTGGAACCTCTCCTCCAAAATGGTTGAGAAAAAGGCGAGGAGATAGGATGGGGAGAAACACAGAAAGAGAACTAGCTAATTCTTTAGCCTACTGTCCAACCAACCTTTAGTGCTTCCTCGGGGACATGGAGCTCTCCTCGCACCACAGTGAACAGGTTGGTATGTGAGACAGGTTAAGGAAAGGCGATTGGACAGCACAGGCTTAGCTCTTTACAGGAGATAGCACAGATATTTAACATTTGAGTCATTTAAAGGCATGCATTCTTATTCAGAGCGACTTACAGTCAAGAAACAGATATGCTATTCTATTATGCATTAGTCACAGCAGTACATTTGAACTGTTCAATGATTTTTCAGGCAGTATATTAAGAGTGATTATTTTACAGTTTTATATACCCGTACTCTGGTCTTGAAGTCCTTTTTTTGTCGCTCTCATTCATTATGTATGAACTACTGTAGGCTAAGCTTCAAAGACAAAATGTCACCACGACAGGATATCATATCCAAACCTCAACTTGTCGTCAATTTTCAAAGTGATATACACCTGCTCCTGTATTCTGACATCATTCACAAATGTCTGGAAGGAAAGGAATATCATTATTAGCAGTTTATAACAGTTTATGAAGCACATTAATAATTTCATAATCATATTTATTAAAATCTTACTTACCCCATTCAGGCTTCCCAGGTCCTTGACTTTATGTTCGTCCGTGGTTGGCTCATAGTTGATAACGGCATGCTGTTTGTCAACACTGCGGGACTAAATACACAATAATCCAGTCAATCAATATAATCCTGATAATCTCTTTATAATCCAGATTACATAGATTACATTCTGTCCAACAGTCACCTGCAGCAGTGTGACCCACTAGATTCGAACCCAGGTCTCTTGACAAGACTGTGTGAGCCCGCCGAGCTAAAGCCTAGAGATCAGCTCTGGGAGCTACGGCACGTCTTCAGGTTACCCATCATGCCAGAGTGGTTCATCGACCCCCCTCCATAACATTAGCAGTGGTAGTACAGTTTAGGCATAACAGCAACAGTGTTGGACTGACATTCTCAAGTACCCGGGTTCGAGTTCCGTTCTAGACTCCCCACAACACTAAATATGATTTACCTGTAACATGAGTTCACAGTCGTCTCGACCAACGAAGATCATCTCCCAGGGGAGGCGGTGCCTCATGCCCCCGCCACTCACCAGGAACCAGGAAGAGACACTCATCTCGGCCACGCCCACTGCCACACCCGCTCACCTTTAACTCCTATGACACCCTGTGTAAGAAGACAAGGCGCTCCATTCAATCAGTATCGCGGAAGTTCAACGGTACAGCGTGAATTCAATTTAAAGGTAATGTTCCCACGTTAGCGGAGACCGCATTCACGGTAACCGCTACATTTCTCGGCTCAATGGGAAATTACCTTTACATTTCTATCCCGTAATCTGTAACACTTCAGCAATACAGATTGAATAGAGCCCACGGTCAGTATCAGTTAGTTAGAACAACCAGTCATAACAGCCAACTGTAAATGGAGGGAACACAATCATTACCCTTTCTATTAAAGCATTTTATATGGTTGCTCACAATGTAAAGAGCTTTGTGATTTTTGTATGTAAATAAAAAGCTCTCTACCAATGAAATGTAGGCCTATTATTATAATGTATTATTGTCACAACATTTTAAATATTTTCGACAAAGTTGAATGAAGAGAATGGATGAGAACCTAAAAACAAACAGGGATAAAGTGAACAACTTTGTCACGCCTAATCTCAGCAAAGAGGTTCATTTAAACCAAATGCCCAGCACACTGACCTGCTGGTACGACTGGACCTTGCTTCTAACAATAAGGCATTAGAATAGACTACATTGCAACCATTCCAGAAGAAATTAGATAATATGTCACTGACTGTTTGACATCCTGCTTAACGGCCAAATGTAATTACTGAGTGTTGCCGGGTCACCAAACCAAAGTCACACTGAACCAATGTCACTGAACTGAGAGTGGCCATTCAGTGATGATGGATATATTGTGTTACTGCAGGCTCCATACAGGCTACCACATAGGATATAAACAACGAAGAAACTGTTGGATAGTTGATCAGATGGCTAGATAGACCAGACAGACATGAAGATACTGTATAACATGAGTATGACTCAGGACAGGCACAGAGATCACAGCAGGTAGACACACACACACACACACACTGACAGAGTCATCTCGTTTCCGCTCAGAAGAACATACCATCTGGTGCACATTTTTTGGTCATAATTCCTATATATAGGCCTACAGTAGCCTACATGAAAACACACTAGGACTATATGGCCTAGCTAGCCTACCATTCAGTTTGCAGTGACACAGGCCTCCATAGGCAATGCTTGAAGGGGTATGCTACTGGTAGGCCATGCTGACTCACGATGCCCCATCAGTGAAAAAGTGATTTAGCGAGATTTAATCTAATCAGGCACCTTGTCATATCTAGGCCCCGAATGAGCGTAGATGGTTCATATGTGAATGCGACCAGACAGTCCTGATTCTCCATTGTGGAATTGGATTGGTTTAACCCTCTATGCGGCCTCGGTCTCGCAATTGTGCCCGACGTTTTTGCATTGGTTACGTTGCTGTCTCTCGCTCTCTCTCTCTCGTTCGCCCTACTTCTCTCAATTACAGAGCTATTATCGTAAATGACAGCTCATCATTTCGCTCTGGAAGCTACTGTAGATGGCCCTGCCTGAGCATAAAAAAAAACAACCAACCCTGCGTTAGCGACCGTTCAGTTCTTTATTATTACATTTACCATGTGTCCAATAATCATTATTTGTTTTATTAACATAGGCTGTTTTGGATGTACTAGACACCATATTGATGTATGGCAAATGATGCTGCTGTTTTTCAGTCTGGTCGGTAACCTTTTGCGGTTGAAAGCTTATATGACATCTTTCTCATAATCGATAGCTTACATATGTGGTATTACGAATGCCATCCAGGGCAACGCGTAACGCCGAATTACACACACAGGTTAATTTGAAAGACGAACAATAATAACCCATCACGTGTTGTTTAGGTCGCCAATTTGATGTGCTGTCTGGGCTGTACGGTTATGGACGACTTAGCCTGGTACCCTCGCACACAAATAGCCTAGAATTTTCATTTTCCGGGCCTTTTTTCTTTTAAGGCAGGTCGCGGGCAAATGCATTGTCTGGGTGTGGTCAGATACGCCGGAGTAATAAAACATGCATCCCACTCACCCTTTGTCAGGTACGGAATATTCGGCATCCGATTTGTATCCTGTAAATCTTTTGATGCACGGTGCGGTGACATACAGTTAGGGAGCCTGCTGCCTGCCCAGCCCTGGTCCTCGAGCGCTTCTCTTCCTTCGCCTCGAGGTGGCGCTGCGCTGATGTACAACACAACAAGCCAAGAAGCCAAAGGCAAAGGCAGTCCATCCATTGATGCTACGCAATGACAACAACCGCGCAATGAGCGCATCTTCTTGCGTATGACGTTGAGATGTAAACCCTACAGTCGTGGCCAAAAGTTTTGACAATGACACAAATATTAATTTTCACAAAGTCTGCTGCCTCAGTTTGTATGATGACAATTTGCATATACTCCAGAATGTCATGAAGAGTGATCAGATGAATTGCAATTCATTGCAAAGTCCCTCTTTGCCATGCAAATGAACTGAATCCCCACCAAAAATGTCCACTGCATTTCAGCCCTGCCACAAAAGGACCAGCTGACATCATGTCAGTGATTCTCTCATTAACACAGGTGTGAGTGTTGACGAGGACAAGGCTGGAGATCACTCTGTCATGCTGATTGAGTTCGAATAACAGACTGGAAGCTTCAAAAGGAGAGTGGTGCTTGGAATCATTATTCTTTCTCTGTCAAGCATAGTTACCTGCAAGGAAACACGTGCCGTCATCATTGCTTTGTACAAAAAGGGCTTCACAGGCAAGGATATTGCTGCCAGTAAGATTGCACCTAAATCAACCATTTATCGGATCATCAAGAACTTAAAGGAGAGCGGTTAAATTGTTGTGAAGAAGGCATCAGGGCGCCCAAGAAAGTCCAGCAAGCGCCAGGACCGTCTCCTAAAGTTGATTCAGCTGCGGGATCGGGGCACCACCAGTACAGAGCTTGCTCAGGAATGGCAGCAGGCAGGTGTGAGTGCATCTCCACGCACAGTGAGGCGAAGACTTTTGGAGGATGGCCTGGTGTCACGAAGGGCAGCAAAGAAGCCACTTCTCTCCAGGAAAAACATCAGGGACAGACTGACATTCTGCAAAAGGTACAGGGATTGGACTGCTGAGGACTGGGGTAAAGTCATTTTCTCTGATGAATCCCCTTTTCGATTGGCCATTCATGTGTGGGGTTGCTTCTCAGCCAAGGGAGTGGGCTCACTCACAATTTTGCCTAAGAACACAGCCATGAATAAAGAATGGTACCAACACATCCTCCAAGAGCAACTTCTCCCAACCATCCGAGAACAGTTTGGTGACGAACAATGCCTTTTCCAGCATGATGGAGCACCTTGCCATAAGGAAAAAGTGATAACTAAGTGGCTCGGGGAACAAAACATCGATATTTTGAGTCCATGGCCAGGAAACTCCCCAGACCTTAATCCCATTGAGAACTTGTGGTCAATCCTCAAGAGGTGGGTGGACAAACAAAAACCCACAAATTCTGACAAACTCCAAGCATTGATTATGCAAGAATGGGCTGTCATCAGTCAGGATGTGGCCCAGAAGTTAATTGACAGCATGCCAGGGCGGATTGCAGAGGTCTTGAAACAGAAAGGTCAACACTGCAAATATTGACTCTTTGCATCAACTTCATGTAATTGTCAACAAAAGCCTTTGACACTTATGAAATGCTTGTAATTATACTTCAGTATTCCATAGTAACATCTGACAAAAATATCTAAAGACACTGAAGGAGCAAACTTTGTGGAAATTAATATTTGTGTCATTCTCAAAACTTTTGGCCACGACTGTATTCCAGTGGTTCCCAACCTTTTTCTGTTACTGTACCACCAACTTAATTGAGCTCTACCCAGAGTACCCCTGAGGTACCCCCTTGTGCATTTGACCAGTAGGCCTATGGTCTCATGAGTCTTCTCAAGTACCGCCAGGGGTCCTAGTACCTAATTCGTGATGGTTGCAGTAAACACAAGTGTTCTTTATTTCTTTATGCTGGAGGCTACTGCATGTGGTGGACCAAAGGATCACTGTCACATCATGTGGTCTGTTATGGGTGTAGTGACAATGTTTTAAGTAGGCTACTGGAATAAATCCTAAAATGTTGAGCATGTAGAAAATAGTAATTATTTGTTAGATTGCATCGCCTTACTTAGCATCCTATGAAACAAACCTTTATAGACAGTATTCCTTCACATTTATTTGATAATAGGCTACCATCTCAATAATCCCTCATGGACAGATTTTGCTTGTTTCCGAAATGACTTGATAAATGACATCTGCTAATTTTAGATTATAACCAGCAGAGGGCAGCCAAACTCTATGTTTGTCAGTGAACCAATGGAGTATGGTTCACTGCCGTGAAGGGTGACTGCCAGGTACCAGTACAGTGTGTGTGTGTGTGCCTGCCAGTAACCAGTAGTCAGGGCTAACATTGCTGCCAGCAGACTCTCACCCCCTCCTCTCTCTTCTACTTCCTCAATGGAGTTGTCAGTGCTGAAAGATGCTTCTGGTCGACTCTGTGGATGGGAATCTGATAGTGAAGCCAAGAGCAACTGAACCGTGTAGGCTACGTGTGTATAGCTCTGTCCTTGTGATGTACTTGTTCTGAATTATGTCATGTTTCACGTTCTGTGTGGACCCCAGGAGGAGTAGCTGCTGCTTTCCCAACAGCTAATGGGGATCCTAATAAATGCCAATACCAAGCTGCTTATTATGACCGTCTGACAGTCCTGATAGGTAGACGGACATACAGTTACTGTAACCTGAAGTTGCTCCTAGGTACAGAGCTAGGATCAGTTTGCTCTCCCCAAGTTCTATCCTGAACCATTAGGGAGGGAAATACACAGCTGAGCCAAGATCAGTGTAGAGGGGTGACTTCACCCTAATCCGCGGTCTTCCTTTGAGGCTGGACTGAGATGTCTGCTCTTGGCATTAATCAACCAGGCGTTACTCTCTGTGGTAGACTTGTTAAAAATAATATACCGTAAAATAAATGCAACTGTCAGAAGAAAACAACAGTGTCAATGATAGGGCCAGGATATGACATCACATGGCGTTAGTGTATCTTGGCTGTAAAAATGGAGGGAGAAAGAGACGGGGGCAGCATGGTCACAGGTGACTGTCATGTTTAATAATAATTATCACCACGCACCTGCGCCCACACACTAATTAACTGGCGCATATGCAAATGAGGCAGGAGCGCACAGCGAAGGCCCAATGGAGAACAGCTAGCTTGTTCAGCTGCAGGACTTGACTAGGATAACGAACGGTCAGGCAGGGCCAGGGAGGAGAGGTGGATGGTAGGAGGAGAGCGGGATAAAGAAGGAGGAGGAGACGGGGAGAGAGTGGGAGGAAGAGAAGTAATCACCAGGGAAACCGTGATAAGAGCAGGTGGATGTGGGTCTGTGTGTGTGCGTGTGCCTGAATGAGTGTGTACGTGAATGCATGCATGTGTGTTTGTGTTGGACTGGCATCTGGTGGTAGTGGCCACATAACATGAGCCATAACATAAGGTTTCAGTGTTGGCGGCAACCGTAGAACACGTGGTCATCAAAGTCCCTATCTCTATGTCTAATCTTAGCAGGTGGACATGGAAGCAACTGACAAACAAGCCAGTAGATCTGATCATATTTTTCTGTTGTAGTTTTCAATATTTTTTATGCCATATTTTGGACACTGACATTGATTTAGAAAGAAATTTGCACGGTAATTCTGAGAAAGCTTTGGATTCATTGTCATTCATCACATTCTAAACACAAATTCAAAGCAATTCAGAGAGACCTTTCTTCCTCATACATTGAGCGTTGGTCAGAAGAGCTTTGAATTCATTCTCATGCATCACATAGTCCTCATGGTGAGCTCGTCTGGAACAAAGCAAATGATAGTTCGGTAAACTCCACGCCCCCAATCTCAGCACACAGGGGCAGCTAGCCGCCACACAGATAAGGGGTGAATTAGGGTTTTGCTCCTGGTTTTACATTTCAATTTAGCCCCAGGCTTCAGTCCTATTAGAGGACCGTAATCCAAAGCCTGGTCAGTGGGTTCCCTCTCTCTCTCTCTCTCTCTCTCTCTCTCTCTCTCTCTCTCTCTCTCTCTCCATCTCTTCCCCTTTTCTCCCTCTCTCTCTCTTCTCCCTTTCTCTCTCTTGTTCCCCTCCTCTCTATCTCCCCCTGTATCTCTCTCTCTCTCCCTCCCCACAATGTGGTAATATTACCTTGTCGGAACGAGGCACCCATCCAGACTCATTACGGGCCATTATATTCCTATTATGTTTAATATATGATAGGAACACATCTTATTGTCCGTAAATGGCCCAATGTGTTGTAATGCAGTGCTGTGGTGTTACCAGCTGTTTCATTATCCTAGAGCACAGAGCACTAGATAGTGGAATTGCAACAGGGATTGTCTGGGTTGGTGTGTGGAATGAATAAACCGATGCACTGAGCCATGTGTGTGTATGTGTGTGTGTGTGTTTGTATGTATGTATGTGTGTGTGTGTGTGTGTGTGTGTGTGTGTGTATGTATGTGTGTGTGTGTGTGTGTGTTTGTATGTATGTGTGTGTGTGTGTGTATGTGTGTGTGTGTGTATGTGTGTGTGTGTGT
>QNTS01001600.1:18136-29476 GCA_003317085.1 Hucho hucho | reverse complement strand
GCTCTGCTCTGTAACCCTGCCCCGGCACCGCTCTGCTCTGTAACCCTGCCCGGCACCGCTCTGCTCTGTAACCCTGCCCAGGCACCACTCTGCTCTGTAACCCTGCCCAGGCACCGCTCTGATCTGCATGCTCTGTTCTGCTCTGGGGGTCTTTGGCCTGGGCCAGAGGCTGTGGGCGGAGGGTGGAGGACTATGGCTGGGCTGGGAACATGTGGTAGTAATCTGGTTGCTTAACTGTCTGGCTCTGGCGGTGAAAGTGTTGGGCAGGGGCTACGGGCGGTCTGGATTGTGTCAGAAGCCGCCGCGATCGGGTTACCCTGACAGGGCCTGACAGGACTGAGAGGAGAAGGCCAGCCCTGGGGCCTTCTGGCTGCAGGAGAGGGAGAGGGAGGGAGAGAGAGGTTCGAGAGGGAAAGAGAGAGAGAGAAGTAGGGGAAGGAGGGAAGGTGGGAGAGAAAGAGAAAGAATAAGGGAGAGAGGAGGAGAAGGGGAGAGAGGAGGAGAGGGGGAGTGAGGAGTAGAGGAGGAGTGAGAGAGAAGGGGGAGAGGGGTTGAGTGAGCGGACCCAATCTTTTGACTCTTTCGGCCTACCCCCTCGACAAAAAGCTATTTTCATAAAACTGTGTGTGCTTGAGATCGAGGCCCACTAGAACCAGACCCAGCTGAGAAAACAAATGGCCTCTCTCTCTTCTTTCCCCCTCCTTCCCTCCCTCCCTCCCTCCCTCCGTTCATCCAATTTTATTTGTCCTTTTTTTTCTCCAGAATGGTCATTTAATCAGGTAGGAGAGATAATCAGAACCAGAACACAGCTACTGACCCCTCAGCTATCCCCTCGTAATCCTCGAACTCTGCTTCTCATTTTCTTATCGACCTGGAGGGGGTGAGCTGGGGCTGTCTGCCTCTCCACTAGCCATAGAGAAATACCAGACTAGTACTGGGATAGAGTGGAGCTTATGGTTAAACCAACATAAGATCCATTTGAATATACCTTTATAAAACACCAGTCATGTTTTACATCATCTATTGAATTAGTTAAAGTTCAAGTTTTGTAGTAATACACACATGGCTGTCACGCCCTGATCTGTTTCACCTGTCTTTGTGATTGTCTCCACCCACCTCCAGGTGTCGCCCGTTTTCCCCATTAGTCCCTGGGTATTTATTCCTGTGTTCCCTGTTTGTCTGTTGTGTTCCCTGTTTGTCGTCTTGTCTTGTCAAGTCAACCAGCGTGGTTTTCCATGCTCCTGCTTTTTCTTATCTCTCTTTCGCTAGTCCTCACGGTTTTGACCCTTGCCTGCCTTGACTCTGAACCCGCCTGCCTGACCATACTGCCTGCCCTGACCTCAAGCCTGCCTTCCACTCTGTACCTCCTGGACTCTGACCTTGTTATCATCTTTTGTCTGTCCACGACCATTCTCTTGCCTGCCCCTTAAAATACAATATATATCAGAGACTCGAACCATCTGCATCTGGGTCTTACCCTGTGCCCTTATAGTACGAACTGGCCATGACAGACCCAACAGACTTGGACCAGCTCCATCACACTCTCCCTGCAGGGAGCCACCCTTGGGAGGCATGAGGAGCTACTGCTGGACCTTTTGGAAGGGCTTCGTTCCCTGACGGAACGCCACGACTAAGGGTTCAAGGTTATTACGGAGCAAATCATTGAGTTAGCTCATAGGCAGCCCACCACCTCTGAGAACCCCCAAACACCCAGTAACCTTTTTACTATTAGTGGTGGGTTTGTGCAGCCTACCCCGGGTCCCCGAGAACCCCGCTTACCTCCTCTGGAGCGATATTCTGGGGATCCTGGAACCTGCCAGGGTTTTCTTTCTCAGTGCTCTCTCATTTTTGAGCTGCCGCCATCTTCGTTCCCTTCGGATCGGTTGAAGATAGCGTATATTATTACGCTAATGTCGGGAAGGGCGCTCACCTGGGCTATGGAAGTTTGGGAACAACAATCCGCTATTTGTCGTGATCTGGAAGACTCATGGCAGAGGTGAGGTCCCTGAAAGCTTTTTTTCCAATAGGATCCGAGGCCACCCGAGCTCCCTCGAGAATCATCGACGACGGGTGAGTCGTATACACCGGAACCTATGCAGCTGGGAAGAGCTAGATTATCGCCTAGGGAATGTTCACGCAGGCTAAGCTCAAATAGTTGTCTGTATTGTGGTGCTGTAGGGCATTACATAGCCTCCTGCCCAGTGAAGAGACCTGAATCCTTAGTAGGTACAAGTACACTGGTGGGCCTGACTGGGAACTCTCTAATTCCCGTTACCCGAACTCCCTTTTATGTGATCTTGCTGTGGGGAGACCAGTCTAAATCTCTCCGGGTGCTCATTGACTCTGGGGCAGATGAGAGTTTTGTGGACACTACACTGGTATCGGAACTAAGTATCCCTACTCAACTCCTCTCCATTCCCATGGATGCCAGGGCACTGGACGGTCGCTCCATTGGAAGAGTCACGCAACAGCACAGTTTCCATTAATATGCGGGTATCTGGAAACCACAGTGAGTCAATATAGCTTTTCCTCATTGAGTCTCCCCACATCCCTATTGTTTTGGGATTTTCTTGGCTCCAGAAGCACAACCCCAATATTGACTGGGCCACGGGCTCAATCCTGGGTTGGAGCCCGTTCTGACATTCACATTGCCTGAATGCGGCGCAAGCCTTCCCCAGAACGTCTGCCTCCAGGGTTGAGTATGGCCTCGGATCTCTCTGCTGTTCCTGCAGAGTACCATGACTTCCTGGAGGTTTTCAGCAAGGCTCGTGCTACCACCCTTCCACCACATCGTCCTGACGATTGTGCTATTGACCTCCTCCCGGTCACCACACCGTCTCGAGGCCGGCTATGTTCCCTGTCTGGTCCTGAGACCAAGGCCATGGAGGAGTACATCGAGGACCTTCTGGCCATTGGGAGGGTTCGTCCTTCTGCCTCTCCTGCTGGCACAGGGTTCTTCTTTGTGGAGAAGAAGGACAAGACCCTGCGTCCATGTATTGATGACCAGGGACATGTTGAATCGTTTTTGTCTACCTCGATGACACCCTGGTTTTCTCTCGTTCTGCCCAGGAACACGTTCTCCATGCTCAACAGGTCCTTCAGCGCCTCCTGGAAAATCAGTTGTTTGTAAAAGCTGAGAAGTGCGAGTTCCACCGCTCCACTATCTCCTTTCTGGGATACATCATCGCTGAAGGGAATATTCAGATGGATCCGGAAAAGGTGAGAGCGGTGGTGGATTGGCCCCATCCCACATCCAGTGTGCAGCTACAATGGTTTCTGGGGTTTGACAATTTCTACCGCCGTTTTGTTCGGGGCTACAGCAACCTGGCGGCTCCCCTCTCCACACTCCCCTCGCCCAAGGTACCATTCACATGGTCGCCAGCAGTGGACAAGGCTTTTGTCATCCATCCGGACCCGACTCTTCAGTCTGTGGTTGAGGTTGACGCTTCCGATGTGGGTGTAGGGGCCGTCCTTTCCCAGCGATCCGTCCAGGACCAAAAGCTTCCTCCCTGTGCCTTCATGTCCCATTGTCTCAACCCTGTGGAAAGGAACTAGGACATTGGGAACCGGGAACTCCTAGTGGTTAAGATGGCTCTGGAGGAGTGGAGGCATTGGCTGGAAGGGGCGGAACATACATTTTTTGTATGGACGGACCATAAGAATTTAGAATACCTCCGCAGTGCCAAGCGTCTCAACCCAAGTAAGCTTGTTGGGCCCTGTTATCTTCTTACGGAACAGTGTCCCGCTAGCGTGCCACCTCGACAACATCCAGTGAAATTGCAGAGCGCGAAATTCAAAATACAAAAATCGTAATATTAAACATTCATGAAAATACAAGTGTCATAACCCATTCTTTAGCTTAGAATCTTGGTAATTGAACTGCATTGTCCGATTTACAATAGGCTTTACGGCGTAAGCATAGCATTTGATTATCTGAGGACAGCGCCCCGCATACTTCCTGCATATATATATATTTCAAACCAGCACAGGCATAACATAAATCAAAAATAGCGATAAAATAAATCACTTACCTTTGAAGATCTTCCTCTGTTTGCAATCCCAAGGGTCCCAGCTACACAATAAATGGTCATTTTGTTCGATAAAGTCCCTTTTATATCCCAAAAACTCTGTTTGGTTGGCATGTTTTGTTCAGTAATCCACCCGTTCAACTCGTTCAACATACAGACAAAAGAATCCAAAAAGTTACCGATAAACTTCGTTCAAACAAGTCAAACAACGTTTCTAATCAATCCTCAGGTACCCTAATATGTAAATAAACGATGCAATTTAAGACGGAATGTAGTATGTTCAATACCGGAGATAAATGACAAAGAGCGTGCCCTCAGTCACGCGCGCCACAGGACTACAGACCCAAGGAGGAACCCAATGATAAACTACAGCTACTCATTTTTCAAAGAACAAGCCTGAAACCTTGTCTAAAGACTGTTGACATCCAGTGGAAGCCATAGGTACTGCAATCTGGGAGCTATTCTTTTCATTGTACAATAGGAAACCATGACAATTGCATGGGAGCTCAAAAAAGCAATTTTTCTGGATGGATTTTCCTCGTTTTTTTGCCTGCCATATCATTATGTTATACTCACAGACATTATTTTAACAGTTTTAGAAACTTCAAAGTGTTTTCTCTCTATACAACTAATTATATGCATATCCTAGCTTCTGGGCCTGAGTAACAGGCATTTTACTTTGGGCACGCCAGACTCTCCGAACCTCAGAAAACTGCCCCCTTAGCCCGGAGAGGTTATTTACCAGGTTCAATTTCACCATCTCCTACCGCCCAGGGTCCAAAAACATGAAGCCGGACGCTCTCTCCCATCTGTACAGTTCCACTGTCACTCTGAATCTGAGACAATCCTCCCTGCCTCATTTTTGGCGGCTTCGGTTGTTTGGGGTATTGAGGCACTGGTCCGCAAGGCTAACCGGGGGGGGCCCGGCTAACTGGATGTTCGTTCTTGATTCAGGTCCTGGAATGGGCTCACTCCTCCAGGCCTCAGGTCCTGGAATGGGCTCACTCCTCCAGGCTTACCTGTCATCCTGGTGCTCGTCGTACCCTGGCTTTCCCCCCGACAACGCTTCTGGTGACCCACCATGGTTCCTGATGTCTCGGCCTTCGTCGTCGCATGCATGGTGTGCACTCAAAGTAAGACTCCGCGGAAAGCTCCGTCTGGCCTCCTTCAGCCACTCCCTGTCCCTCATCGCCCCTGGTCCCATACTTCCCTGGATTTTGTCGCTGTGCTTCCCCCATCAGATGGTAACACCACCATTCTGACGCTAACCTGGCATCCAAGCTGAATGTCCCCACTCAGCCCCTCTCCATTCCCATGGACGTTAGAGCGCTGGACGGGCGCTCTATAGGCCAAGTCACCCCTCACCATTCTGACGGTGGTATTAAGGTTCTCCAAAGCTGCCCATTTCATCCCTCTTCACACCCTAAACTGTTTCACCTGTCTTTGTGATTGTCTCCACCCCCCTCCAGGTGTCGCCCATCTTCCCCTTATCCCCTGTGTATTTATGCCTGTGGACAGTTTGCTGGAGCAATTCCACTGGTTGTCTGGGAGGCCGCCTACCACGTGGTAACCTCACAGCTCCTCAGCGACTCAGCTGCTAGCAGCGCTGTCTCATTGGTCACTCCATCTTCTTGGGAGCCCTGCTTACCTCCTTCCGGAACACTTCAATGGAGAGCCGAGCACCTGTTGGGCGTTCCTAGCTCAGTGTGCCCTCGTCTTTGAGCTTCAGCCCTCCTCCTTCCCCTCGGATTGCTCCAACCCTACCTCATCACGCTGATGTCTGGGAGGGCTCTCACCTGGGCTACTGCCGTGTGGGAGCAACAGCCGGCCATATGCGCTAGTCTGGAGGGGTTCGTGGGAGAGGTGAGGAAGGTCTTTGATGCCCTGTTCTCCGGGCGAGTGGCCACCCGGAAGATAATCCAGCTTCGGCAGGACTCCCGCAGTGTAGCTGATTATGCGGATGATTTCCGCACATTGGCAGCGGAGAGTGCTTGGAATCAAGAGGCACTGTTCGATATGTTCCTGCACGGCATCTCGGAGGAGGTCAAGGACGAGCTTGCAGCCCAGGAGTTACCTACGGAGCTCGATTCCCTCATCACTTTAATCATCAGTATCGATGGGTGATTACTGGAACGACGGAGGGACAGGAATTTGGATTTTGCTTGCACGCCCAGGGATCCCACCTTGCGTCCGAGTCATCCCGGAAGCTCCACACGGTCTTGTTGCCGAGAGAACCCGAGGCTTCCCGACCTGCCCCGAGGGCTGACGAAGATGGCAGAGTCACCACTTCCTGAGCCTATGCCACTAGGCAGAGCTGGGCTGTCGCCAGCAGAACGGCAATACAGGATTGACACGAAGAGTTGTCTGTATTGCGGGACTCTTGGTCATTTTGTGTCCTCTTGTCCTTTAAAGAAACAAGGTTCACCGGTAGGAGAAAGTACTCTGGTGGGCCATATAGAGAATGTTCCTGCTTCCCCTGCTCGCACCCCTTTTCATGACATTCTGCTGTGGGGAGACCAGTCCAAATCTCTCCGGGTTCTCATTGACTCTGCGGCCAACGAGAGCTTTTTGGACGCTAAACTGGCATCCGAGCTGAACATCCCCACTCAGCCCCTCTTCATTCCCATGGATGTTAGAGCGCTGGACGGGCGCTCTATAGGCCAAGTCACCCACAACACCACCCACAACACCATCAACCTACGGGTGTCGGGGAACCACAGCAAGGCTATCCAGTTCCTGCTCATCAAGTCCCCTTTAATTTCCGTGGTATTGGGATAATCCTGGCTCCAACGACACAATCCCTTCAACTGGTCTACTGGTGCCATCATGGGCTGGATCCCGTTCTGTCACGCCCATTGCCTGAAGTCAGCACAACCTGCCCCGGGACATCTTCCTGGGGGCTCGGATGGTGCCTCGGACCTCTCCGCCATTCCCACAGAGTACCAGGACCTCCAGGAGGTGTTCAGCAAGGCCCGGGCCACGTTGCTTTCGCCACAACGACCCTATGACTGCGGGACTGACCGTCTCCCTAGCACCACGCCGCCCCGGGGACGTCTGTACTCTCTGTCTGGACCGGAGACCTATGGAGACCTAAGGCTATGGATACCTACATTGGGGACTCTCTAGCTGCTGGATTTATCTGTCCCTCTTCCTCTCCCGCCGGTGCAGGGTTCTTCTTCGTGGAGATAAAGGACAAGACCCTGCGTCCGTGCATTGACTACTGGGGAACCGTTACCCGCTACCACTCATCTCCTCGGCCTTCGAGCCGCTCCAGGGAGCCACTGTGTTTTCCAAGCTGGATTTATGGAACGCCTACCACCTGGTGCAGATACGAGAGGGGGATGAGTGGAAGACCGCCTTCAACACAGCCAGTGGCCACTATGAGAATCTGGTCATGCCCTTTGGCCTCACCAATGCCCCTGCTGTGTTTCAGGCACTGGTGAATGATGTCCTCCGTGACAAGTTGAACCGGTTTGTCTTTGTCTACATTGATGACATCCTCATCTTCTCCCTCGCTCCCCTCAAGAACATGTGCTCCATGTCCGGCAGGTCCTCCAACGCCTTCTGGAGAATCATCTGTTTGTGAAGGCGGAGGAGTGCGAGTTCCATCGCTCCACCATCCCCTTTCTGGGTTACATCATCTCTGCTGGGAGTGTCCAGATGGATCCCGGGAAGGTGAGAGAAGTGATAGATTGGCCTCAGCCTACGTCTAGGGTGCAGCTGCAATGTTTCCTGGGGTTCACCAACTTCTCTCGCCACTTTATCCAACTTCTATCGCCACTTTCTATCATCACTTTAGCTGCTGACTGGGTGTTCCGGGACCTCAAACATTGCTTCACCACAGCTCCCATCCTGGTTCATCCTGACCCATCTCGTCAGTTCATGGTGGAGGCTGATGCTTCAGATGTCGGAGTGGGGGCTGTCCTGTCCCAGCGTTCTGCCCTTGACCTCAAGCTACATCCCTGCACCTCCTTCTCCCATCGCCTCAATGCCACGAAAAGGAAATACGATGTGGGAATCGTGAGCTTCTCGCGGTGAAGATGGCTGTGGAGGAATGGAGGCACTGGCTGGAGGGGGCAGAACATCCATTCATCGTGTGGACTGACCAGAAGAACCTGAAGTATCTCTGCACCGCCAAGCGCCTCAACTCCAGGCAAGCCAGATGGGCCCTGCTGTTCACATGGTTCAACTTCTCCCTCTCATACCGGCCGGGATCCAAGAATGTCAAGCCGCATGCACTGTCCCACCGCTATAGTCCCACGACTACTACCCTGGAACCCGAGACCATCCTTCCCACTTCATGCCTGGCGACGGCACTCAGCTGGGGAATCGTGCATCAGCGCTTTTGGTGGCCTACAAAGGTTCCTGACCTGTTCGCATTTGTCGCCGCTTGCACGGTGTGTGCACAGAACAAGACTCCTCGGCAAGCTCTGGCTGGTCTCCTCCAACCTCTGCCTGTCCCCCACCATCCCTGGTCTCACATCTCCCTGGACTTTGTCACGGGTCTTCCCCCATCTGATGTCAACACCGCCATCCTGACCATGGTGGATCGTTTTTTCAAAGCCGCCCACTTCATTCCTCTCCCCAAA
Source organism: Hucho hucho (assembly GCA_003317085.1). Lineage (NCBI taxonomy): Eukaryota > Metazoa > Chordata > Actinopteri > Salmoniformes > Salmonidae > Hucho > Hucho hucho. The sequence goes on along the minus strand of QNTS01001600.1, from coordinate 20,859 downwards.
CTACCCTCTGCCAAAGAGACGGCCCAACTCATGGTGCAGCACGTCTTCCGGATCCATGGACTGCCCGTGGACATGGTCTCTGACCAGGGTCCTCAGTTCTCGTCCCTGTTCTGGAAGGTGTTCTTTACCCTCATTGGGTCGTCGGCCAGCCTGTCCTCCGGGTTCCACCCCTAGTCCAACGGCCAGTCGGAGCGTGCCAACCAGGACCTCGAAACTACCCTGGGCTGCCAGGTATCCGCCAACCCCACTACCCGGATCCAGCAGCTTGTGTGGGTCGAATACGCCCACAACACCCTTCCCTGCTCTGCCACAGGCCTATCTCCCTTTGAGTGTTCCCTGGGGTATCAGCCCCGCTCTTCCCTGAGCAGGAAGAGGAGGCCAGCATACCTTCTGCCCAGATTTTTGTCCGCCGCTGTCATCGTACCTGGAGGAGAGCCCGGTCGGCCCTCCCCAAGACCACCTCCAGGTATCGACAAGCGGATCGCCATCGGACCCCGGCTCCCCGGTATCGTCTTGGGCAGAAGGTATGGCTGTCCACTCAGGATCTGCCCCTTCGGGTGGAGTCTCGCAAACTGTCCCCCCGGTTTATCGGCCCTTTCCTCATCTCCAAGATCATTAGCCCCTCTCCTGTCCGCCTTCTGTTGCCCCATACCCTTTGTATTCATCCTACATTCCATGTGTCTAGAATGAAGCCCGTGTCTCACAATCCTTTGACTTCTATTTCCAGGCCCACCCCTCCTCCCCGTGTCGTCAATGGCCATCAGGCGTACACGGTGAGACGCCTCCTGAGGATTCGACCATGGGTCAGGGGTTTCCAGTACTTGGTTGACTGGGAGGGTTATGGCCTGGAGGAGAGGTGCTGGATCCACGCTAGAGACATCCTGGACCTTGCCGTCATCGCAGAGGGGGGGTTTACTGTCACACCCTGATCTGTTTCACCTGTCTTTGTGATTGTCTCCACCCCTCCATGTGTCGCCCATCTTCCCCTTATGCCCTGTGTATTTATGCCTGTGTTCTCTGTTTGTCTGTTGCCAGTTCGTCTTGTTTGTCAAGCCAAACAAGCATTTGTGTCAGCTCCTGCTTTTCCCCAGTCTCTCTTTTCTCGTCCTCCTGGTTTTTGACCCTTGCCTGTCCTGACCCTGTACCCACCCGCCTGACCACTCTGCCTGCCTGCTGTCCTGTACCTTTGCCTCATTCACAGAGCAAAATGAGACGTCAACATGCTCTTCACTCTGCCTCACCAAAGGCCTCTCTTTTTTTATCGAAACAATAGAGAGATGAAGTGATACATTGGGTCCAGTACTGAGGGAGTGGTGATGGCTGGTGATCCCACGTATGCACACACACAGAGAGAGAGAGGTCATCAAGGGTCAGGGTGATAAGTCGTCTGCTAGTGAATTAATAGGAACCAGATGGAGCTACCTTTACTAGATGGAGGAGTGTGTGTGTAGGGGTATGCAGAGGGGTGCCGGTCCTCAGAATAGATTTATCCGTCTATGTGATGGGAGCACGGGGAGCGATGTCTGCTGACTCCCCTGCTCTGGGAGGATTTAGTACATTCCATCACCACGGTGAACTAGGAGGTGTCTGTGGACTGGCAGAACCTTATGGTTGGAGAGGGGTGAGATTTGGAACTATTAGGATTGTAAATAATATGATTCATATCAAATGGTGATAAGTTACAGTTGTACGAATGTTTCCTACCGGGATCCCTAGAATACCCAGCTCATAATTAGGGCACTGAGTTTCTCCAATACCATATGACTTGACTAGAAAAAAAGCTGTACCCTAGTTATAGACTTGAATCTAAAGATGAAAGATGAATTATGAATAAGGCCCTGAGTTTTCCATGACCAAGTTGTAACCTGACATGGAAATAAAAACTCAGGACCCTATTCATCATTTATCTGTAGAGCCCATTCTCATTAAATCACATAGTTGTAACAAAAGATACTCGAGAGATCAAAAATGCTCTGTACATGGCGAATTTAACATCCTCCAACAAAAAGCCTCCCGCCAACAAAAGAGCTAGTTCCTGATCCGTGCACGCCGTGAGATGTCAACCCCGTTTGACCCAATCACAGGCCCTCGGTTGGGGAAGCAGAGTGCATGGAGTGGGCCACTCTCATTCTTATCACTTTAGTGATAATGGCCGCAGCATAATAGATGACCTGGCGAACCTCCATAAATGCCACCGCTGCCCAATTAGCCACTATGCATTTCATACAATTTGCGAAAGGGCCAAATGTTCCTCAGCTGTAATTATGTACTCTGCCCAACCAGGCTGTCGTTAGGGTGGTTGGGTTGTGAGGTAGAGAGAATGGTGACTGAATGCTGTATGCTGACTCTAAAACAATAGAAAGGAGTGCATGCTATTGGTCAGGTTTGGCTTGGCATCGTAGCAGGGTGTTGGGATGTGCGTGTAATGATATTGATATTGATATTCAAAGTGTTTAATAGTCACATGTACAGGGTTGCAGGTGTGATTGCAGGGTACAGTGAAACCCTGTACCCTGCTCCAGCATGACTAAGTGAAATAACACACTGGAAATGGTAAGAAAAAACAACAACAATAGAAATAGACATACCACTATATACATAATAACAACTGTAGCAGTGATGAATAAATACATGTCCATTGAGGCAGAATAAAGACTGTTGAGGGGGTGGGGGGGGTGAACATAGGGGGATCAGCAGGCAGACTAAATGACCATTGAGGGGGG
>QNTS01001599.1:248909-309531 GCA_003317085.1 Hucho hucho | reverse complement strand
CCCCCTCCTGTAGAGACCAGCCATCGTCCGTCCCTTTATATCTTCCCCCTCCTGTAGAGACCAGCCATCGTCCGTCCCTTTATATCTTCCCACCCCCTCCTGTAGAGACCAGCTGTCGTAGTGGAGCAAAACCAGCACTTACCTGCACTTAGCCGCACACATGCATGCACCCATAGTGGCACACACACACACACACACACAAAAACCTGAGGAAGCTGATGGGAGGTGCTATAGGGACGGCTTATTGTAAAGACTGGAATGGTACATGTGGAACGGTATCAAACATATAGAAACCATGTTTGATTCTGTTCCATGAATTCCATTCCATCCAATTACAATGAGTCCATCCTCCTATAGCTCCTCCCACCAGCCTCTCTGACACAAACACACACACACACACACAAATAAACACTCACAGATGTTTTGTGATTAGCCCTGTAATGAAGACCAAGGTGTCCATGATTACTTAAAGTTCCCCAAATCTAAAATGACACATTCCTCACTGAGGGAGCCAATGTGTTTCTAACATCCACTGTAGGTCCATTATATAACCAGGCACTGCAGCTCGTCCCTTCTGTCGCTCTGCAACAAGAGCCAAGCGTTAACCTGCCTTAAACGATCAGAAATAGGATTTAACATTTTAATTATGCACGTCAACATAACCTGTCATTGCATTGTGATTTACACTGAGTGGACAAAACAGTAAGAACACCTTCCTAATATTGGGTTGCACCCCCCCATTCCCCCTCTGAATGCCACACATACACAATCCATACCTCAATTTTCTCAAGGCTTAAAAATCCTTCTTTAGCTTGTCTCCTCCCGTTCATCTCCACCGATTTGAAGTGGATTTAACAGGTGACATCAATAAGGGATCATCTATTTCACTTGGATTCACCTGGTCAGTCTGTCATGGAAAGAGCAGGTGTTCCTAATGTTTTGTCCACTCATTGTACAGTATGTGTTCTGTGTGAGCGCCACCTTTCGCCAACTATGTAAGAGTATGCCTTTTAGTCTATGTGTCCTGCAAAACTGTCTCTCTATTATACTAGATTCTCCTATATCTCTGTCAGTAAATAAAATATAATGTCAACTGTTAACCTGTAGATGTACACTATTGTTTTCCAGTGTCCTACAGTTCATTGTGTCCTACAAGATCCATATTATTTTCTTTGACTCATGATCAGGTATTATATATGCATTGTGATTGTTGAAGACTACCGGTGGTGTTCAAGTATAGACGACAGCCACAAAGATATTCCGGAGATAGCGTCAGAGAGGGCAGAAACACTGGCATTGAGCCAGCACAAAACTGGTCCACTGGCTCAAATCCCAGACTCTGCCTTCATAAAAAAACAAGACAGTCGAGCCGAGAGTTGAAGACGGATAGAAAACACAAACGACCCTGCATAGAAGAAGCTCCTCAAACCTTTTTTATCTTTCTTATTTTATCTTATTTTACAGAGTCAATACCATGGTACCATTTGCATTCTACTTTCTAATTTATTTTAATCCAAGACACAAGAATCTGAAATAAATATCCAAAGCTACCTCCCACACACCCTTCCTTATATGGAGTTCATGGGTAGGTCTAAAGTATGATCGGATATCAGCCTCCACACCTCTTCAGACGCAGGCTAAGGATCTACTAGCTGTGAGCTACTAAATAGACCATATTTCTCCTGTATTAGTAGCTTCTGGGGTTAAATTCGGAACCTTCTAGGTGCGGCCCGGAATATACGTGACGAGTTAGTGTTTCATTGTCAAGAATACAGCGGGGAAACAGTTCCTGATATTTCTGTGGTGTCACAAGATCTAAGAGCACGCCTTTCAAACTGCAGATATGAGTGAAGTTAGGACTCTGAGTGGTAAGGTTCTGTTTAAAGTCTTGGATAGATTCCGTTATTGTCTACACAAATGTTTTCTAAACTAAAAATATTGCCGTAATTAGCCTAATTACTGTACGTGTAGCTAGTTATAATAATAATCATACTGATTATTTCTCATGCAATAACTGAGATTCTGAATGTATAAATCAGACATAATCCATGGGTGATGAAGTTCCAAGTATACTCAATAGCATACTGAAATCAAATGGCTCCTCAGTTCAAATCTTATTTGATGTATCAAGTCTACAGTACAGTTACAGTACACTCCCTTGGTGTATTATGTCTCTGGAATGCAGAAAGACACGTTTTCATTCAGTCTACTCCATGTCCGATGAGGAGATAGGCAATGAATAGGTTTGTTTGCTTTTCATAGTAATGTTTGGGAAGTAAGCCGTTGTCAAATACCATAACACTGTTCAAATCACAAGTTCATAGGAGAAGCTGAAGTCCCAGGTTAGTATGACTGTCAAATGAAACTTCCTGCATGTGCAACCACTGCTGAGTCATCGAGGGGAGGTGTCTGATCTTGTATCCCTGGGCCATAGGAGAGAGTAACCAGATTACCTTCATCCACTTTGGCTATTGTAGAAACTAGCTTTCTACTGCATGGGAATGGCACAGTCTGCCTATTGAAGGTGACACAATATGATAGACCTTTTCTACAAACGACAACTACCACGTTTGGGAAACGATACATTTTCTACAAGAGTATCCCAAGTGGTTTATATACAGAGGAGAGATATTAGTTTGTTGTGGTCATATGGGAATGTGTTTTTACTAGACCTGCTTCTTTGATTTGGACAAGAAATCAGGTACATTGCTTCCGCTTGTTTCAATGCTGAGAGTTTCAGAAAGAGGATGAAGTTAGCGGGAGATTTTGATACATGGCTAAATAGCATTTTACATTTTAGTAATCTTTCTGAAACTCGTTTTCTTTGTCAGGGACCTGAATGCGGGTGTCGAGACAGGATGAGTGACAACACTGTATCGCCTGAGGGTGCAGAGAGTGGGAAGAATGAACATGTCCGCCACTGGCTTCATAGTAGTCCCACTGAGTGGGACTACTATGAGTATAATGAGGAGTATAATGAGGACGTTGCAGGGACAAGTCTTCTCTGCCCTGGTAAACAGGGCTTGGTGGCCCAGGAGGAGAGAGCAGGGTCACCTAGCTGTCTGTCAATGAAGAGTGATCACTCAATGGGTCAGCCAATCAACTTCCACCGAGGACATGTCACAAGAGACAGAAGGTTTGGGCCTGTATTCACAGTCTCAGAGTAGGAGTGCTGCTACAGGATCAGCTTTGCCTTTTAGATCATAATTGATAATATTATATGGACAGAGGGGAACTGATCCTAGATCAACACTACTACTCTGAGACACTTTAGGCCTTTTTGCACTGCAATGTTCTTAGCCATGGGCTAAGACTGACCCTGGGCTAGCTTATCCTGTGTTCACACTAACATTTGTTAATCCTGGGCTAAAATATCCTGGGGACAGTGAGGAGAAGACATTAGCCTTCCTCCATAGTAACCGTTTTTGTTAGCCATAGCAACCACTGTTTCGCACCAATGAAAGTATTCTTTTTTTTGTCAGGTTTTTGTCCTCAGATGGAAGGATGATATAGTATAAATGTACTTAATAATAAAATAGCGTGCAGAACTCATCACAAGCATATGCAAATTAAGTGAAAATGCAGCTATTGTGATTGGACAGTGAAATATTCTATGCGTTTTTCTTGACCCCCGTTTCACACTGGCTACAAAGTTGGACCTGACCCTGCTCTGGAGCAAGGCCAGCTAGCCCTGGGCTAAGGTTGGTGCTAGAATGTGCAAGTGCATAGCCCCAGGCTAAAATCTCCATAAACCCAGGGAGACTCGTGCAGTGTGAACACTGCATATGGGTGAATATGGGTCAACTGTCTTTATAAGCTATGTTATAGGGTTAGGGTACTGACTGTATTTTTCACAGGGAGGGTGCAGAGTCACCTATATCCAGCTGTGTGTCAATGAGGAGTGACCGCTCAATGGATCCACCAATAAACTACAAGAGAGAGTTTATTCCCAATCGCAGGTAATTTATGATTTTCATAATGAGAACGTTGCAATGTGTCAATATGTCAGGCAATCGACTTCCACGAGGTCACGGCACAAAAGACAAAAGGTCTGGGCCCGTTTTCACAGTCTCAGAGTAGGAGTACTGATTAGTATAGGTTTTGATTAGCATAAATTTTGATTAGCATAAGTTTTGATTAGAATCAATACTGATTAGCATCAGTTTGGATTAGTGTCAATTTTGAATTAGCATCAGTTTTGATTAGTATCAGTTTTGATTAGCATAAGTTTTGAATATTATTTTGCATATGGTCTGATGACGGTTGACTGACCGAAAGCTCAGCCACAATTAAATAAATACATTTGCATCTGACTGGAAATGTGCAGAGACTTTCCTGTTTCTCCAGTTGAGCATTTTGAAAACAGCACCTTCACTAAATTGGTTTCGGTGTGTGGTAGATTCTGCCTATTATCTATTAGATCATAATGATTGGACAAGAGGGACTTGATCCTAGATCAGCACTCCTACTCTGAGACACTTTGAATATGTGATTTCTAATAGACATCTTGCAGATCGCTAAAAGCGACTGTACATCATGAGCATAGGATTGATTTAAAACACATCTCCATAAAAAAAAATTCAGGGAGGGAGCAGACTCACCTACACCCAGCTATCTGTCAATGAAGAGTGACCAGTCAATGGGTCCATCTTCAAGGTAATTTATGATTTTAATTTCATCTAAAGTGTGTCATGTGGGAACTCATTACCATAAAAAAATCTACAAAATAAAAATACACAATACCATGCATGTATGTATAAAAAAACACATTTGTGGTGATCCAAAACATCTAATTTGTTTAATTTCAAATGAATGTATTTCCACCTAATGTATTTCCACCTAATGTATTTCCACCTATTGTAGGATGATGACATCAGACACAACACAACTGTCCATTGGTGGAGTGCATGCAACAATGGTATGTTTGCAAGTTTTAAGCTGAAACTGTATGTGTTCATTGTAAATGTGTATTCAGTGGATTGTTCTTAGTTTCAATAATAATAAACAATAGGCATTGGTGATTTGGCAAATAAAAAAGATCAAGTATATGTGCAGGTACAGTAACTGTTAATTGGTGTAAAAAAAATACTACTGCATATGTTTTTATTTCTTGGGTTCTCAGCCTACAGAACATCATGGCATGAACAGAGTCAGCGACCTCAGAGAATTCCCACAGAGAATCGAAGACTGGACTAAGGAGCATGTGAAAGAGTGGCTAACTAGTAGCCTCAAACTCCCTGAGGTCGCAACAAAACTTTATGAACAGGATGTGTCAGGAGCTAGCCTGGTTTGCATTGAGAAACAGGACTTGACTGATTTAGGTGTTAAGTTTGGGCCTGCGATTCAAATCACAAAAAATGTAGAGACACTGAGAAACTACTTGGAGAGTGTAGGGAGAAGCATGAGATCCCCTGAGAGTGACTCCTTCAGAAGACAGGAGAGATTTAGATTTAGAGCCATACCAGAAGCTAGGATGGGGTCTTGTGAGGAAACTCTGGATTCTGACAGTGTGAAATCGGAGTCAGTGGCTCCAAGTCTAAGCTCTTCATGGACATCAGTGGAAGAACTGAGACATTCCGATTCAGATGTTGCATTCCCCATTCAACTGCCAATGGGAGAGTCGGAATCCATTCCAGCTTATGGAAATATGAAGGACAATACGAGAAAAAGTGAGACTTCCATCTTATCATTTGACCACTCGAGAGAAACTGCTCCGAATCTGGAGAATAGAATATGTCCCCCACGTCCCTTTGACAAAAACGACCTATCGTTCACATACATACAAAATGATACCCTCCCCCCTGAATCCGGTCCAAGCAATCTCATTGACCCGGTACATGAGTACAAGCTCCTGCCAAGCACAGAGGAAGCCAGTGAGATAGATATCCTGGAAAAGTTCAGCAACGAAGTGTTTCGTTTTTCCGCAGCCTGCATGAACTCTCGCACTAATGGGACCATTCATTTTGGGGTGACAGGCGGGCCCGGACACATGCATGGACAGGTGATTGGGCAAAATCTGCCATCATTCAATATGTATACAGACAAGTTTGACTTGCGTCTCAAGGAACACTTCGGAGAAGAAACCTATATCGCAAGAGCATGCATCAGGCCTCCAAAATTCTTTCATGTTCAACGTCTAGATGGCGCGACTTCAGACAAGTGGGTGATAGAAGTTGATGTTGTCCCAAGTTATTCACAGACTCAAGAGAAGCTTTTCTTTACCTCAATAATATCTGAACAAAATGGAGAAGAATACAAAACTGAATGTCTATTTATTCGACAAGGCCCAAAGAGCATCAACATTCTTGCTGACAATAATCCCAGAAGTCTTCAGGAGAAGATGAGAGGTTTGACAGAGGAAGTCAAATATTGGTCATCAGCACGCAAGTCAAAAGAGGAGAGCAAAGGTCAGCAGTCCAACCAAAAACCACCAAGGTCAGAGGCTAAAACAATTGATAACTCATGGGAGAGACACACTTGAAAACTCATTGCAAGTTATAATTGTCACAAACAAGTGCCACCCCAGTCAACTTGAACATTTGGGTTTTTTGAAAGAGATGAAGTTGTTTGCAGTGCTCGAGTTTGACCCAGAATCTGACAGGAACGGGACATGCAGTTTCTACAGAACAGATCGCATAGCTAATCTTCACTACCCTCGAATGTACAATACCAATGACAGTGCCTCCACTGTTATCGGAAAGCTGAACTTGTTTAAGCAGACAAGCTGGGTCTTTTGTAATGGTCGAGCAAATGAGGTCAGTGAAGCAGACAGACCTTTCACTACCAGTGAATGGCTGAAGAAACGTGCTGGAGAAATCAGCGATATGGTTTCATTTCTCTGCAATCCAGATGTCTTGTCAAAAGACAGATTACTTGTGGTGTTCATGCTTCACTCAGGAGTCACTGACATCTCAAGCCCTATACTTGAGTCCTTTTGTGCAATCTATCGCACTCTTGAGGGTGAGGATAATATGCTCTGCATATGCAAAGATTCAAATGTATTCAGTCAATGGAGAGACATGATAAACACTCGCTGCAAAGTGGATATCACCAGTAAATGTATCTACGAATTGAGCCTGAATGAAATTGACTGCACCATCAGGAAAATCAAAGAACCCCAGACACGGTCCTCTAGGAGATATCTGCCATCTTCTGGCTCCAGTTCGGTCCTCCTGACACAAAAAGACGAAGAGCTGATGACCGTACTTGATATACTGAGTGAAAATGAATGTGAGAACACTGAAATTGAAACCAAGGACACTTTTGAGGAATTCAAGACCAACACAGAGGAGGACTTTTACAGAGGCGGACAAGTGACTTGGTGGAACTTCTACTTGTCTGAGAGGCCAGGTTGTCTGCCATTCATCAAACGTGACAAGTATGAGGATCTTCACAACCTGATCACACCTACAGAGGGGTACACATCGCCATGCATAATAATAAACCTCTTCCATCATCCAGGCTGTGGTGGAACAACACTGGCCATGCACGTGTTGTGGAACTTGAGATGTAAATTCAGATGTGCTGTTCTGAAAAACACCTTAGCACAGAACAGTGAGATCGCAGTCCAAGTCACACACCTGCTGACCTGTGGCAAAGAGAAGCAGTTGAGTTATACTCCTGTTTTACTCTTGGTGGACAACTGGGAGGACGTTGAAGACCTACAGAGATGCATACTAAGTGCAGCCAACGAGAAGAAGAAACCTGAGACTCTGATGGTCATCATACTGAACTGTGAGAGATCACAGATTCCTGCAGAGAGCTCCAGAAACAGCCGACTTGACAACGTGTTCATGATCAACAAACTCTCCACCAAAGAGCAGAGCTTCTTTGAGGTGAAACTGAAAGAGCTCAAAGGTCACCATGAAAAACCTGAAACGTTCTACGCCTTCATGATCATGACAAACAATTTCAGTGAGAAGTACATCAAGAATCTGGTGAGCAACACCCTAAAAGACCTTGACACCTCCAGAAAAGAAGGACAGCTATTTTCACTTTTAGCTTTGCTAAATACATATGTGAATGGTTCCTACATGGCCCTGTCCCTATGTGAGGAGTATGTGGGGATTAGGAATGCTCTGTGGGGAAAAGAGACACTAGAGGACAAAATGAACCCATACTCCACGCTTCTGATCCGCTTCAACACTGAAGAGTACGGCACTTATCAAGCAGTTCGGTTTCTACACCAAATGATTGCAAGCAATTGCCTCAAAGTCCTCACCGGAGAGCACAAGCTTCAACTGGGGGAAATAACAACCAATCTGTTACACTGTGACTTGCTGTACAAATCTGGCATGGGTAAGGACATCCTGGTTCAAAACATCCAAAGTATGCTGATCACGCGGCAAAGAAAGGAACTTGGACATGACAAAGATACACTGTTCTCACCTTTGATTGAAGATATACAGACGGATGAGGGAATCAGCCAAATCAAAGAAGTTCTTGTAAGAGCAACAAAGAGATTTGACAAAAACGCAACTCTGCCACAAGCTTTGGCAAGGCATTTCTATCTGAAAGAGAAGGATTATATATCTGCTCTGCAGTGGGCCAAGGATGCACAGCAGAAAATGTACAATTCTTACAATGCTGACACATTAGGACAGGTGTACAAAAGCCACCTGAAATATGAAATTGAACATGCTGAGGAGCTCACACCAGAAGGGTTAGATAAATGCCTAAAATTAGCATTTCAGGCCACCAAAGCATTCAGAGATTCACAGGAACTCGCAAAGAAGGATGAGCCAATGGATTCCCTTGATCTGCCTAACAGAAAGAGGCAACGAACCTACAACACATCTGGGTATGTCGGTGAAATGGACGTTTCAATTATTCTTTTTGATATCATCAAAGATATTCCTTTTTTCAACAAAAGTGACGCACTCCAGCGAGACAAAATGCTGCAGTTCCTCAAAAACCACTTGCCTGTGAGTGATTTTCATGAAACAACAAACAGTACAAATGATCAATTTATTGCTGTTCTGGCAGACCACGAGAAATTCCTGGTCTCTTTGAAGCCACGGCTGAAGGAGATGTTCAGTTTTTTTGAGAACTACTTCACATACCTGAAGCCAAGGTCAATTGAGAAGGAGACAGCAGAGGACAGAAACAAACGAAAAGTATCAGAGCACTTCAAGAAGTACATACACATCTTCTGTTCCTCTGGAGAAGAGAGGGCCTCTGAAAGGGCCAGTAAACCAAAGCTGAGTCTCCGGCAGGAGATAGAGGAGCAGCGAAACTATTTGGAGCAAAAGCGAGCAGATTCATTTGCTGGTCTTCTCCAGTGTCTGAATGAGAAGAATGGGTTTCAAATTGAATTAATTGTGAAGAAATGGCAGTTCATTGTTCAAAATTCTACACGGAAACTCATGGCTGACCGGATCAATTTCATCCTTGCAAACATTGTTCTTCAATGCATTAAGCCAAGCTCAACATTGCTGAAGAGGTACGAGGAGCTAGTCTCCCTTCTCAACGAGGCACTGCAAGAAGAGGGAACCCATTCAAACTGCACAGAGCTGTACTACCTCTCAATGTTGCTGATGTGGCCAAGAAAGGACAACCTGCTTGAGAGCACCACAACATTCAAAAACATTGGCACGTACGTCACTTCATCGAAAAAATCTTTCCATCGCCGCTTCTCCCACATGTTTCCGGCAAAGAGTTGCATCGCACATTTCTACCTCGGGAACTCAAGAGGACTGAGGCGAATAATTCACAAAGGCAAGCTTGATCAGTTCCTGTACAAAGAGGGACCCAAAGCCTCACACAAGAAGGCCTTATCCAAAGATAGACCCCCAAACCCGCATCAACTGTGGCAAAGTGGAGCAATATGGAGGGATCCTGAGATACAAAACCTGTTACTAAGGGTCAAAGGGAAAACTGAAAACGGTGACATTTATGTTTACTATGGGGGCAATCTGAAAATCTCAGTGCGTCCAGTATACCTTGGTGGAGTCCGGAGTGGATGCAGCACGGAAGAGGTCTCCTTTTACCTTGGATTCACCATGGAGGGACCCGTAGCTTATGACATAAAGTATGAAAATGACCCGTAAACAGCTTACCATCAGGTAGACTGAGTAAGGGACACAAGCGTTCGCACTTAGTGAAAGGAAAGGCTTCCATTGAAGTTATATAGGCCTAGAGGGTTTGACTGGGGTGAATATCTGTGAACCAGGACACATTAAGTAAGATACCAGTGTGCTCTTGTCACTGTGTGAGGAAACCCAACCTCAACCACCTGGATATAATCTAAGCAGAGAGAACAGGTGTCGGGTGACATGCAGCAATGAATCATTCATGCTTTTAAGTCCCTCTCATTTTATCTTGAAGTCCCTGTAATTTTATCTCGAAGTCCCTGTAATTTTGTCCCTAAGTCCCAGTAATTTTGTGCCTAAGTGCCTGTAATGTTTCTCTAAGTCCCTGTAAGATGGTCTCTGAGTCCCTCTAATTCTGTCTCTAAGTCCCTCTAATTGTAACATACAGTACTATACAGTAGCAGACCAATGAACAAGGATTGTAGACCTATAAGCCATGTGCAACTATTCAATGCTTACATTTGTTTTATGGCTTTGCATTGTGTTTGTTGAAAGTATGGAATGATTATTATGTTACAAGGCATATTACTTTCTGCAAGTTATGTAGCTTCTTAAGTTGTTTGTCTAAATACATTCAATTGCGTAGTTATTTGAAATGATATGCTACATTATTTACAAAAGACAAGAAATTAGGAGAAAACCTATTGTCAATGTTTGTTAATGGAATATAGAGGATTGCATACTATATATATTTGAGGGTATTTTTTCTCTGTAAGGCAATTATGATTATATATCAAATGTTTAACTGCATATCTTGCACAATACTAAAAATATTTAAATATTTTCATTCGTGACATTTTTCAAATCAAATTGTATTGGTCACATACACATGTTTAGCAGATGTTATTGCAGGTGTATCGAAATGCTTGTGCTTCTAGTTTCAACAGTGCAGTAATACAGTATCTAACAAGTAATAGCTAACAATTTCACAACATGTATGGGGCGGCAGGGTAGCCTAGTGGTTAGAGCGTTGGACTAGAAACCGAAAGGCAATTCCTAGGACGTCATTGAAAATAAGAATTTGTTCTAAACTACCTGACTTGCCTAGTAAAATAAAGTTAAAAAAATGTACCCAATACACACAAATCTAAGTAAGGAATGGAAATAAGAAGATATACATATATGGATGAGCGATGTCAGAGCGGCATGGACTAAGATACAGTAGAAAAATATAGAATTAAGCAATAAGGCACGAGGGGGTGTGGTATATGACCAATATACATCGGCCAACATACACTTTTGACCCTGGTATTGTGCCAAATTAATATTCCTAACCTACAGTAAAGCACTGTTTGATTATGTTGTTGTGTTTAATTTACCAGAAAATCTTTCATGTGCCACTGGCTTTTCTATATTTTAACATTTGCCAATTTTCAGCTGGAAAACTATACAAAATGGCCATCCCTGGAATGTACTGGTCCTGATCAGTAGGAATGTTATTTTTCAAATACAAACACAGCAGGCAGATAGAGACTATCTTTCATGATTTTATTAATTTGCTACAAAAAAAATTGATTTAGCTGTTTTACAGTCACTGAAAGACAGTTTTTCAAAATAACTGGTCTGACACCACCCTCTACTGGACCAACACAAATCACACATTGACAGTGTGGGGCAGATTACGTGTAAACTAGATATTCTTGTGATTATTTGTTTAAACAATAGGGTCCCCCATAGACGTGTGTGAGGTGCTGATCGTGAGAATGTAGACTTTCTCTCAGTCAAGCTGTCCAATAAAATAATGGTTGTTGTAAAAAATACATAAATAAATACATTTTTTTTTTCCGAAAACAGGTAGACGTACTTACTGTATCTGTCTGTCTGCCATTTATTTTCTCACATTACAACGTAATAAACTTCCAAAGCCAATGTCCAGTAAGGGTAAGTGATCCCAAAACTATAGCCTAACAGACTTAGCTAGCTACTGGTACTCCTTTATAGCCGCAAGAAACATTTATTATAAAGTTAGAGATAGATGCCTAAAAAAGTAGGCTATTTACCGGATGTCTAAATTAAAGCAAACCAACGCAAGGTTCGCTATTATGAATTTCTTTCTTTGTAAAACTTAATGAATAGCAAACGTTTTGCGTTGCTTTTTTTCATGGTACCGTAAGAACGTTGTTCTTCATTTTACCAATGTATTATAATATTAATATTATCTAATTAACCTAGAGTGGATGGTCACGTTCATTAGCTGATAATTTAATAGGCATTCTATATGTCAGGATGGCCGAGCGGTCTAAGGCGCTGCGTTCAGGTCGCAGTCTCCCCTGGAGGCGTGGGTTCGAATCCCACTTCTGACATTATTTTGTAATGTAGATGGAAAATGCTTTTCTTTGTAACATATTTATATTCAACAATAAATGTATGTCAGGAAATGTTGTTCAGTGTTAAGACACTTTGACCCAAAAGTTAAAGGTATAGTTCAACCATTTGACTTCTTTAAGATATTTGTTTCCTTACATTTAAAGCAGTCTATGACTGTGAATGAGTCACTGCAATACACACTATGGTTTGGTATCACAACCGGTTGTGATCGGGAGTCCCATAGGAAGGTGCACAATTGGCTTAGCATCATTTGGGTTTGCTTGGGGAAGGCCATCATGTTAAAGTAAGTATTTGTTCTTAACTGACTTGCCTATTTAAATATGATGTTTTCAAGCCATGCATACACTTTTTACGTTGCTTGTACACATACATAGCTAGTTCAATTGATAAATGAAATTAAAAGTCATGGTAATTTAGCCCACAGTTTAGATTCTACCATTGGTGTGTATTCATGGATGCCAAGGGAAGCCACGCTTCCCCCCCAAAAAATATAAAATGATTTATCCTTCGTCTCTCTGTTTTTCATACTTATTCTTCAATTTGCAAGAGGCTAAATGTATCTCACCGGAGAAAGCATCAGAGCGAGTGAAACAAAGGCCATCTTTCTCAGTATGTGTAGCCCGGCTATCTGATGCTGTCTTGACAAAAAGAGTCAAAGTCACCATTATTAGTCAGTTGTACAACCAAATGCCTTCAACCGAAATGTGTCTTCCACATTTAACCCAACCCCTCTGAATCAGAGAGGTGCAGGGGGTTGCCTTAATCGACATCCACAGCACCCAGGAAACAGTGGGTTAACTGCCTTGCTCAGGGGTAGAACGACAGATTTTTACCTTGTCAGCTCAGGGATTCGAACTTGCAACCCTCCGGTTACAAGTCCAACGCTCTAACCACTAGGCTACCTGCCACCTGTATGACATTGTTGCCGCCCGTAGCATTGAATGCAAGGGAAGCCAGCGAGCATTTGGCTTCCCCTGATTAAAAAAAAATAATAAAATGATAACCAATCATCGTTGAGCTAAACTGAGTGAGCTCAACTGTGAATGGCTCTGGCACACAAAAAAAAATGTCAAAGGAAGCCAGTTTGGATTTGGCTTCATCTCCTTTTATCGTTGCGTTGTCCCCTGGCCTGAGGGGATGGAAGTTCAATATGTAGCTAGATGTAGTAGGCTAATGTTAACTAACAGGCCTGGCGCATCGTTGCCCATGAAAGGAATTAGATGTATTTGCCACACTGGGTCATACAGCTGCAAAGATAAGATATGAAGTCACAAGCACAGACCCCCGTTCTGTGTCTAGGATGAACAATCAATCTTTGTTGCTGTGAAGGTGGTGTTATAGTTCCAGCTCGAGTCCGGTGTTCCGCCACGCATCTCACAGGTCTCCTTATCAGTCACGAGAGGACTTGAGGTCAGGGAGTCAGTCACATAAGCAGAGAGAACACTTATTTTTATTCTAAGAAATTATGATATACAACATTTTAAGAGAATATAATGACATACATATTGAGAAAATATTATTTAAAACATATTAAGATATACGACGGTGTTATAGACAGTAATGTATGATCTATCAGCTCTAACACATGGCTCCTATCCCACCCTTATGGACAGACCTTTGTTTACTTCCCTCTGGCCAATACCATTTCACATAGATCATTCCATCTAAACATACTAAAATACGCTCAAGTCAATTAGTACGTTTCCAAGAGTAGTTACAGATCATAGAAATTGTTTGACCGTCAACCCTGAAACAGGCAAAATGAAGAGACTCTAAGCGAGAAGTCAGAAGATGTACTGATTTCCATATCCAATTATATTGAATATCTAAGCAGTCAAGTCTAATTAATAATCTTTTATTGTATAGAGCAAACACTGGTTTAAAAAAACACCTACTATTGCACCAACTGTTGCACCAACTGGTCCTGCAATAGCAGATCCAATAGTAGCTCCACTTGCAGCAGCAGAACCTGCAACAACAAGATAACGCCCAACTGTGTTTATTTCAGCTTTCTCTCGAGCCTCTCTTTCATGTTTTTCTCTCAGCTCCTTTCTTGCTTTCTCCATAACCTCTCCTTCAAAATTGATTCAGTTTCTCCTCCTCTCTGTTTCTCTTCTCTTTGTTCTCTCCCCGAGGATTCTGTTCTTCTCCTCTTCAATCGCTCTCTCAGCCTGTTGGAACATCTCAGTGGTGTAGTGGCTTCCTCCATTCATCTTAACCATCTTGTTTATTTTCTCAAGCAGCTCAGTCACCTGGGAGCGATTCTTATCTTTGTTGTTGAAGACATGATATCCCCCCTTGCATTGGTCAACTAAGCTTACTAGATTTGCGTTTCCAGACACAAATTTCAATTGAAAGAACAATGGTGTATTTTGATGCTTCATCACCGAAGAGTTTCTGAATCATCTTCACTGTTTTCTACTCTTCTTCAGTGACTCTTCCCAGCTTGATCACAACCAGGAACACATGAGGACCAGGAGAAGAGAGGTTGATGCACATTGTGATCTTTTCTATTGCTTTCTCCTGTGTAAACTTGGTGTCAAACAACCCTGGGGTGTAAATAACAGCCACACGTTGCCCACACACCATCTCTCTTTTCTTATCACAGTCTTTAGTCACAGAGATGGAATGTGAATGTGATTTGAACACTTTCTTCCCCAGGATGGTGTTATTCCTGCTGCACTCTTCCCAGCTCCAGTCTTCCCCACCAGAACAATCCGGTTCTCTGTTGGATAACAAGGAAAAGTTGTTACTGTTGTAAAAGCAGCTGCTAACTGTTGATTCTGAGAACTCCTGGTAGGCCTATGACCAGGGTGGAATTTAAACAACATCACAAGTCAGTTGCATTTTAGCCTTTTTTCTATTATGACTTACAATCAATCAACACTGCAGAGGACATAGCTTACATGAAAATGCATAGCTTTATCACATGTGTTTTCAAAGACACAACTAGGCATATCAGACTTATGGTCATTGCACCAGCAATACTGAGAAGTGATGAAATAGAAGAAGTTTGGAAATTAAAAGTAGTGTTCTGACAAGCACACAAATGACCCTATATTTTAGCCCATTCCTTGCAAGGCATGATTGTTTTGTTATGAATAAAAGGTAGAACAGTCCAAATCAGTTTCCATCACAGTGAAGTGAAGACTAAGTACTCACCAGTCATGTTTGGGTTTGGAGCATTGTCAAGCTCTTACCGGGTCTAGCGTTCCCAACCAGAGCAATCAGGATCTCTGTTGGATGAAAAATAAAATGTTGTTACTGTAGAGAGAAGTCTGATATTGATGTTCTTTCTGTTTGGCATCTTATGGAACATCTACTAAAGCTACTGTGGCGTACAGCAGGTCAGCCACCAGGGGCAGACTTGTCGAGGCCTGGTGACAGACGGAGTATACATCACGAGGCGATGGCTCCATCTGCTGGACGTGCCAGGTCTTGACGGGCTCTCTGGCCAGGAATAATTGGGGCTGATTGGGAGCTGGTGAGTAATCGAGGGCTCACCAGCTGTGCAAGTCCAATAAAGCTGCCAGAAGGGCAGCACACAGGGAGACTGGGGGAAGAAAGGACTCCTGCATAGCTGGAGGGACGGTGACAGGAGTGAGTTCAGTTTTTGATCCCCACAGGATACAGCAAGACCCATATCCCAGAAGACGGTAACCCGGAGAGGGTCTCATCGTTTCTTTTTTAATTATTATTTTTAATAAACACCTTTCAAACTGAGCTAATCCTACCGTGTCTGATCTGTGTAGATGTCTTGACCCAACCCCCTGGTCTGCCACACTACATTTTCAGTCTCACATTGCTTCTTAGACTTACATTTTTGGTCTATAAATTACAAACTCTAAGCAAATTAACAATGACCAAATCTACAGGTAACTGCCAAAATAAAGGAAACACCATTGACAGAGCTGTCATTGTCAATTCGTTGCCTACCCACCAAGTCCACATTAGGCAAATATGGCAGCAGTGTCTTACTGCCTTGGGTAGAACACCAGTTGAAAATGTGTAATAGAATCCATATTGTGTGGGACACATAGAAAGAAGTAAAAAAAAAAAGTCAATGAGAGAGAAGCAAGGAAAAGGCACCTGAAAGAAAGTTGGACACAACCAAGCTTCCATGTACGTTCTGACTTTCTCAGAAAGAGCTTTTCAATATGTTGACACAGAAGGAGTGTGCCAATGAATCTGAAGATGGAAAAGAGATCTATGCTACAACTGATGAGTGTGGTCTCAAAAGGCTCTCTGACATCAACGCTGGAATGAGACCAGGAAGAGGCAGACACGAGTATGCCTTCATCTTAAAGATGCCCTTCAAAAGGGTGCACAGAACATTATCATTCCAACAGTGGATACAGACACCACTGTCCTTGCTGGTCTGTTCTACTATCTTACCAAGGATTATCCAACCATAAAGCTGTGGGTTGCTTTTGGTATGGGGGAAAATCTAGCAGACTTGCATCAACACCATCTACGAGAAGCTTGTAATGCGAGTTTGGCTTTGTCAGGCTTCCATGCATTTACAGGTTGTGATACAACCTCACAGTTTCATGGAAAAGGCAAAAAGACAGCTTGGAGTGGATGGAATAAATGACATTTTATGAATGAAATTGTATTTTGTGTCAAATCGCCAATTGGCAACCCATCCCTTATTGGATTAATTGACACATAAACAACCATTACAACAATTCACTGGGGTAATTCAGTGACAATTCTTCTCTTCCATACATTTTTCCAACCTACACAGTGAATGTTTTTAATCATGTATTTTTCTTGTCTATATTGAATACAATAATTTGTGTGTCATTAGTTTAAACTTTTTCAGGCTAGGGTCTATTTTCCTGAATTTCCGCCTGACTGATGTGTAATAAATAAATAAACTGCCTGTTACTCAGGCCCAGAAGCCAGGATGTGCATATAATTGGTAGCATTGGATAGAAAACACTTTGAAGTTTCTACAACTGTTAAAATAATGTATAACCATTCATGTTGTAGCTGAGACCCTTGGGATTGCAAACAGAGGAAGATCTTCAAAAGTAAGTGATTTATTTTATCGCTATTTGTGATTTTGTGACGCCTGTGCTGGTTGAGAAATATGTTGATGTGGGGCGCTGTCCTCAGACAATCGCATGGTAGGCTTTCGCTGTAAAGCCTACTGTAAATCAGACAACGCAGTTCGATTAACAAGATTTTAAGCATTTGAATGATATAAGACACTTGTATTTTTATGAATGTTTAATATTACGATTATTTATTTGAATTGCGAGCACTCCAATTTCACCGGATGTTGTCGACTGGTGTCCCGCTAGCAGGACGCCTATCCCTAATTAAGCACACTGTGTTTGTCTATTGTTGTGACAGATGAAGATCTGATCAAATTTTATGACCAATTTATGCAGAAATCCAGATAATTACAAATGGTTCACATACTTTTTCTTGCCACTGTAAGTATTCAGACCCTTTACTCAGTACTTTGTTGAAGCACCTTTGGCAGCGATTACAGGTTACTTCAAATGCCTTTTAAGGGATCTGTGTAACCCCTGTTCAGTTTGCAGAACATCTTCTCAAGGGTGCCAACATGTCCTTCTCTGGAGACAAGAAGAGCATCAATGCCAGGGATATAGTTAAGTGGTTAGTGAATGTATTATGTTTTAGTTTTTTTTATTGCCTATATTATTAATTTGATAAAGAAAGTTGCATGGCAACTACTTCAACTGTAATTCAACCCTTGAACAATAAATGCTTCCAGTATGCACAAATACCTGACAATATGCATTTGAGTAACCAGGAAATGATTCAGGCACAATCATTGTTGAATAGAGCAGACTACTGGTAAGTGTTTGAAGCAGAAATGACCAGCCCTGAATGGGTGGTGTGTACAATCCTGATACCAATCTGGGACAAAGGATTTAATTTATTGTATCATATCTGGGACCAACGTACGAACTAAGACGATATTCAGAATAGAGATTCTGACAACACACTAATCCCATCTCCAAATTTTGTTTACACCTAAAACCACGTTGATCTGCTGGACAGACTGATGTTCCTCTGCCCATCCTGTGCTGAAATAGGCCTATATTGCTTCATGTCCTGATCAACTTGTGAATACCTTTTAGCCCAATTTCAGATGAAGGTCATATATTAACGGTTTCTTGAAAATGCATGGCATTCTACTATAACAAACAATACAAGTTTGATCTGTGATTTATTGGTGATGCTTATTCCAAGGCACAATGGTGTAAAATAGCGCCGCCTGCTGGCGAAACCCTTGACCTACACTGTACAGCAGAGACAATGTACAGCTCACAAACCACCCTGGAACAAGTAGATTCTCCAAGTCCCTGACCCCATCACCATTTACTGGCAATATGCAGATGCAAATTGTATTAATCTTAGCTTTTCATTACTATCAAACAAATACCTTAATAGGGGGAAAGAAATATACAGTGCACTCCACTAATATTGGCACCCCTAGTAAATATGAGCAGAACGGACTGTAAAAATATGGCTTTATTGTTTATCCTCTAGGTCTTTCATACAAAATATTGACAAAAATCAAACCTGAAAGAAAAAATAAATTATAATCATAAAAAACAAATATATTTCTCAAATATATGTGTGCCACAACTTTTGTCACCCCTTCATTCAATACTTTTTGCAAACTCCCTTTGCCAAGATAACAGTTCTGAGTCTTCTCCTATAATGCGTAATGAGGTTGGAGAACACATGGCAAGGGATCTGAGACCATTCTTCCATACAAAATCCCTCCAGATCTTCAGATTCCGAGGTCCACTCTTCCTTTTCAGCTCATCCCACAGGTTTTAAATGGGGTTTAGGTCAGGGGACTGGGATGGCTATGGCAACCTTGATTCTGTGGTCAGTGAAAACAATGTTGTGTTGATTGAGGTTTTCATTGTCCTGCTGGAAGATCCAACCACGGCCTAGTTTTAGCTTCCTAGCAGAGGCAGTCAGGTTTTGATTTAATATCTGCTGGTACTTGGAGTCCATGATACCATGTATCCTAACAAGTTGTCCAGGGCCTTCGGAAAAGAAAAAAAGCCCCACAACATCAAAGATCCACCACCATATTTCACAGTGGGGATGATGGACTTTTCTGCATGACTATCTTTCTGTCTACGCCAAACCCACCTCTGGTGTTTGTTTCCAAAAAGCTCTATTTTTGGTCTCATCTGATCATAGAACCCGGTCCCAATGAAAGTTCAAGTAACATTTGGCAAACTGTAGGCACTTTTATGGCAACCCTCCTAAACAACTTGCATCTGATCGTAGTTTTGGAGACTTTCTGACCCCAAGACCCAACTAACGTCTGCAATTCCCCAGCTGTGATCCTTGAAGATTTTTTGGCCACTCAAACTTGTGTGTTGGGTCAATATAGACACATGTCCTCTTCCATGCCAATTTGTTAACATCTACACTTGCTTTAAACTTCCTAATTATTGCCCTGATAGTGGAAATGGGCATTTTCAACCGTATTTTCTTATAGCCATTTCCTGATTTGTGCAGCTCAACAACCTTTTTTCTCACATCATTACTGTATTCTCAGGTCTTTCCCATAGTCTTTCCCTATGGGAACTTGGCATGTGTGTCACCTCATATTTATACCCCAGTGAAACAGGAAGTCATGGCGTAACACTTAAGTGTTCCTAATCACTCAGGTGAGCTTAAAGTAAAATATGAACGGGAATATACTTCCGTTAGATTTTACTCATAAGAATTTCTTGTAATTATTGGAGTGCTAATAATTACAAGTTACGGATATATTTTTTTTCTTCCACTTGTAAGACCAAGAGGTTAAACAGCAAAGACAATTTCTCACAGCCCATTTTGTTCATATTTACCAAGGGTGCCAATATTAGTGGATGGCAATGTAGATGGGTAATGTTAGTGCAGATTTAAGTTAAACCTCTTAGGGATCAGCAGCAGTGGTGTTGGTTTTGGAGAGTCTGGCGTGCCCAAAGTAAAATGCCTGCCACTCAGGCCCAGACACTAGGATATGCACATAATTAGTACTATTGGATAGGGAACACTCTGAAGTTTCTAAAACTGTTGAAATAAAGTCTGAGTATAACAGAACTGATATAGCAGGCGAAAACCCGAGGAATTTCTGTCCAGAATTTTTTTGTTGTGACATTTCCTCAGTTTGATAGGCTTCCTATTGAAATCCAAGTATAATAGCTCCCAGATTGCAGTACCTATGGCTTCCACTAGAGGTCAACAGTCTTTAGACAGTGTTTCATGGCTTTATCATGGAACAGAACCGAATAGAAGAAGAATTGGTGAAAGAACCACGGATGTCAATAACTTTTCCTGGGCGCGAGACCGTGAGCGCGCTCCTCTTTATTTTCCTTTTATATTGTTTAGGATATCATCTGTGTAAAATATAATCGTTAATATTCATAAAAGTATACCTAAGGATACATTATAAATGATGTTTGATTTGTTTGGGCAAAGTTGATAGGTATAATTTGAACGCTTTCTCTTCACTGTATAACGTGCGACTCGACGGTGGATTTTCTGAACATAAATCTGTTTGGTTGGCGCGTTATGGATATAATAAATGACTTTTTCTAACAAAAGAACCATGGATTGTCTTGGTTGGACACTTCGGATGCCCTCAGCAGAAGATCTTCAAAAGGTAAGTGATTTATTTTAGCTCATATGTGTTTTGTGTGACCCGCGCTGGTTATAGATTTATGCTAATGCAAAAAATATGAGAGCTGCTATCCTCAAACAATCAAACGCTGTGATATTGCCAAGACTCAGAGCTTTTGATGACTATGCAACACTTGTATATTGATGAATGTTTAGTAATTCAACTCTTGGATTTTGAATTTGGCGCCTTACATTTCACCGGGTAGTGTCGGGAATGGGGCGCTAGCGCCCCAGCGCTCCTTCATGATGCTTAAGAGGTTAACCG
Organism: Hucho hucho; assembly: GCA_003317085.1. Classification (NCBI taxonomy): domain Eukaryota; kingdom Metazoa; phylum Chordata; class Actinopteri; order Salmoniformes; family Salmonidae; genus Hucho; species Hucho hucho. The sequence goes on along the minus strand of QNTS01001599.1, from coordinate 288,171 downwards.
GGGAAAGAGTTAGTGGTTTATATACTTGTAGGGGTTGCGTAACTGGTTGCAGAGAAGTCAGGCGCAGGAGAGCAAAACTGGGCAATAAACTTAGTCATTTATTAAACAACCCCAACAGTTCAAACAACCCGAGAGAAAATGGGCACAAAATAGCCCATAACGCACCAGTACATAAAGTGCACAAGCACTACAATGAACAATCCCACGCAAAGACATGAGGAGGAACAGAGGGTTAAATACAAAACATGTAATGAGGGAATTGAAACCAGGTGTGGAAAACACAGACAAAACAAATGAAAAGAGGATTGATGATGGCTAGAAGACCGGTGACGTCGACCGCCGAACACCACCCGAACAAGGAGAGGCACCGACTTCGGCAGAAGTCGTGACAGTACCACCCCCCCTCTTGATGCGCGGCTCCAGCAGTGCGCCGACACCAACCCGGAGGGCGATCCGGACGGAGATGATGGAACTCCCGCAGCATAGACAGATCCAAAACGTCCTCCACTGGAACCCAGCATCTCTCCTCCGGACCGTACCCCTCCCACTCCACGAGGTACTGAAGGCCCCTCTTCCGACGCCTCGAATCCAGTATGGAGTGGACTGAATACGCCGGGGCCCCCTCGATGTCCAGAGGGGGTGGAGGGACCTCCCGCACCTCAGAGTCCTGGACGGGACCAGCCACCACTGGCCTGAGGAGAGACACATGGAACGTGGGGTTAATACGGTAATCGGGGGGAAGCTATAACCTATACCAAACCTCCTTCACTCTCCTCAGGACTTTAAATGGCCCCTCAAACTGCGGACCCAGCTTCTGGCAGGGCCGGCGGAGGGGCAGGTTTAGCGTCGAGAGCCATACCCGGTCCCCCGGTGCGAACACCGGGGTCTCATTGCGGTGGAGGTCTGTGCTGGCTTTCTGGCACAGCACGGCCCACTGGAGATGAACATGGACGGCGTCCCATGTCTCCTCCTCGCGCCTGAACCAGTCGTCCACCGCAGTAGCCTCGGTCTGACTCTGATGCCATGGCGCCAGAACCGGCTGGTACCCCAATACACACTGGAAGGGGGAGAGGTTAGTGGAGGAGTGGCGAAGCGAGTTCTGAGCCATCTCTGGTCAGGGCACAAACGCCGCCCACTCCCCCGGCCGGTCCTGGCAATAAGACCTCAGAAACCTACCCACATCCTTGTTCACTCTCTCCACCTGCCTGTTACTCTCGGGGTGAAACCATTCCATGAACGCCTTCCAGACCCTCGAAGTGAACTGGGGACCCCAATCAGCCACTATATCCTCAGGCACCCCGTAGTGCCGGAAGACGTGCGTAAACAAGACATCCGCAGTCTGTAGGGCCGTAGGGAGACCGGGCAGAGGGAGGAGACGGCAGGACTTAGAGGACCGATCCACAACAACCTGGATTGTGGTGTTTCCCTGTGAGGGGGGAAGATCAGTAAGGAACGGAACGGAACGTACAGACGACCAGTGGGACACTGAGGCGGAGCGGGCTCTGCACGTAACACCTGCTCAATGTCCTCGTCCAGCTCCCATACTACCACTAGGCAGGAGGCCGGGAGTATGGGGGTAGGATCCATGGACTGCTCCTCTGTGTCATACAGCCGGGACAGTGTGTCTGCCTTGACGTTCTGGGAACCTGGTCTGTAGGAAAGGGTGAAAACAAAACAGGTCAAAAACATGCCCCACCTTGCCTGGCGAGGGTTCAGTCTCCTCGCTGCCCGGATGTACTCCAGATTGCGGTGGTCAGTCCGGATGAGAAAAGGATGTTTAGCTCCCTCAAGCCAATGTCTCCATGCCTTCAGAGCCTTGACAACAGCCAACAGCTCCCGGTCCCCCACGTCATAGTTTCGCTCCGCCGGGCTGAGCTTCTTCGAGAAGAAAGCACAGGGGCGGAGCTTCGGTGGCGTACCCGAGCGCTGTGAGAGCACAGCTCCTATTCCAGTGTCGGACGCGTCTACCTCCACTATGAACGCCAAAGAGGGATCCGGATGGGATAGCACGGGGGCCGAGGTAAACAGAGCCCTCAGGTGACCAAAAGCCCTGTCCACCTCAGCCGACCACTGCAACCGCACCCCCCTTCAGCAGTGAGGTAATGGGAGCCGCTACATGACAAAACCCCCAGATAAACCTCCGGTAGTAGTTGGCAAACCCTATAAACCGCTGCACCTCCTTTACCGTAATGGGAGTCGGCCAATTACGCACGGCTGAAATGTGGTCACTCTCCATCTCCACCCCAGAGATGGAAATGCGATACCCTAGGAAGGTGACGGACTGCTGGAAGAACAGGCATTTCTCAGCCTTGACGTACAGCTCATGCCCCAACAAATCGACCAAGGACCCTGCGCACCAGAGACACATGCTCGGCATGTGTAGCGGAGTATATCAGAATGTCATCAATATACACCACTACACCCTGCCCGTGCATGTCCCTGAAAATCTCATCTACAAATGCTTGGAAGACTGATGGAGCATTCATCAACCCGTACGGCATGGTACTCAAAATGCCCTGAGGTCGTACTGAACGCCGTCTTCCACTCGTCTCCCTCCCGGATACGCACCAGATTGTAAGCGCTCCAGAGATCTAGTTTGGTGAAGAAGTACGCCCCGTGCATTGACTCAATCGCTGTGGCGATGAGCGGTAGCGGGTAACTATTCCTCACCGTGATCTGGTTTAGACCTCGATAGTCAATACACGGGCGCAGACCTCCCTCCTTCACAAAAATGAAACTCGAGACGGCGGGTGAAGTGGAGGGCCGAATGTGCCCCTTCGGAGACATATGTTTCCATAGCTGCCGTCTCCGCCTGTGACAGGGGATACACGTGACTCCTGGGAAGTGCATCGTCTACCAGGAGATCTATCGCACAATCACCCCGTCGATGGGGTGGTAATTGATTCGCCTTCTTCTTAGAGAAGGGGAAAGCCAAATCGGCATATTCAGGGGGAATGTTACCCGCTACCGCTCATCGCCACAGCGATTGAGTCACCTTGTCCCGTCGTTTAGGGAGTCCTATTGTTCCCTTGGCTGTGCCCTTCCCCGTTCATGCTTTAGACAGTCGACCATTAGGGTCAGGGTTGATCAGGGAAGCCACTGCTCCTCTGGGTAATGCAGGGGGGTCACAAGGAGAAAATCAGTCTCTTCCTCATTGACTCTCCTGCGTTTCCCGTGGTGCTAGGTCTACCCTGGTTAGCTCGTCATGACCCCACTGTTTCTTGGAAACAGAGGGTTCTCACGGGGTGGTCGCGAGAGTGCTCGGGGAGGTGGTTTCCTTGGGTGCTACAACGGTGGAAAGTCCAGAGCAGGTCTCCACCGTGCGCACTACAATGTCACGCTAGCTATTGCCAGCAGGTGATTTGCTAGCATTTGACTTATTGAAATATTAAGTTTGTTTATTTTCTTACTACCTTAATAGGTTTATATAAAAGGCTTGTACTTGTGCTCTGTATTTTTGGGTTAATATCACTTCACATTGAGGGTATGTATCACTAACGTTACTATTGCTCCTATCTAAAATATATCTTATGTCCTACCTAACCAGGGAAAGTGTGGCTGTGACCGTCCTGTCAATGCCTGTCATCACTGTTTGATATATTTTACTGCAGGTATGCTTTTCTGTATTTTTGTTATTTTCTAAACACAATGCATGTATACTATACAATCACTTTGTAGATTGAGTCAGAGAGATATTCTGAGAACAGTGAACGTGTGGCTGTGACCCTCCTGTCAATGGCTGTCATCACTGCTTGATATCTTTTACTGCAGATAAAAACCAGAGTCAACCTGAAGTGTGGGTGTCTGTGTGCCTTTCTTCTGGGTGGCTATGTGAAGTTGGTTACATAGGCATGCAGGGGAGCAGTAGGCAACCCCGGTCCTGTTTTTGATTAACTTGTTAGGGAGTGGCAGCTGAGGGGTCGGTTTTGGAGAGTCTGGAGTGCCCAAAGTAAAATGCTTGCCACCCAGGCTCAGAAACTAAGATATGGACATAATTAGTACTATTGGATAGGAAACACTCTGAGGTTTCCAAAAGTGTTATCATTTTGTCTGTGAGTGTAAGAGAAGTCTAAACCGTCCGTTTTTTGACTCTAAAAAGGTAGGCCTTTACAGTAAGGAAAACCGAATATCGAGTGAAACTCGGAAAGCCTATAAAAAACTATTTATACCAGGACACTGGATGTAGTACCTACTGATTCCACTAGATGCCAGCAGTGTATAGGCAAAGTTTCATGGAAATCGGAACTAATGCGTTCTATTGAGAGTAGTTCTAGTCGCTAGCGACCCACCGCTCCCTGACAAGTAACCGAACTGGAAGACCAGGTGTGTTGAATTTAGGCACGTAGGTGTAGGCAATTAACAGGGGAACACAGAAATGATTACATGTCGCCCTGTTTTCCTGACAACCTACCAGTAAAACACAGCATTTTACTAAAGCAGCCTTGCCATTGGCTGCACGGAGTCGCATTAAGAGCAAGTCCATGCAGTCAAGTTTCGATCACTAAATGTGATATGTAATCTACATCTCGATTAGGCTGATAGGAATCCTAATTATTTCGTTGAATGATTTTCAATTTGACTGTCATTATTTCAATACAGCCTACACTTCCTGAACGCCTTGATCACACCGACAGTGATTCAGCAGCGTCAGCTGGATATGTCATCTGGATATATATCATTTATGCATAGTCACTTTAACTATACATTCATGTACATACTACCTCAATTGGCCCGCCCAACCAGTGCCCCTGCACATTGGCTATCTGCATTGTGTCCCGCCACCCCCTCTTTTATGCTACTGCTACTCTCTGTTTATCATATGCATAGTCAATTTAACCATATCTACATACTATCTCAATCAGCCCGACTAACTGGTGCCTGTATATCCTCTCGACTGTATATAGCCTCGCTACTGTTATTTTTCACTGTCTTTTTACTGTTTTTATTTCTTTACTTACCTATTGTTCACCTAATACCTTTTTTGCACTGTTGGTTAGATCCTGTAAGTAAGCATTTTATTGTAAGGTCTACACCTGTTGTATTCGGCGCATGTGACAAACGTTGATTTGATGTGTGCAAAAAAAGTTAATTCACCTTTTGCTACCATTTCTGTGAAGCCGTCAACGCATACAGTTTGACACGTTTGTTAAATCCAACATATGCACCACACAGAACGCACTGCAACTGCCTCTACAATGCAATGCTGCAAGTTTTACTCCAATGTTTGTAAACAATGTAAATGTGAACAAACACTGTATAGCCTCAACATGGTTACAACTATGCATTTGATATCAGTCCATCCATAGCTCTGCGTATGAATGAGAATGGTTGTTTTTCCAGCCCTTAGGTTTTTAGGGGATCGGGTGGGAAGAATGCTTTGTTATTGTTTCAATTAAGGATAAGATAATTGGTCTGCACTATAAAAGCAGAATGTGTATTAAATATTTAAGTCCATATTAGTTCTGTTTTAGGAATGTGCATAACTCCTACATCATAATGCCTATATTTACAAATGACATGTACCCATTAGATACTTATTACAAACATATTATAGGAGGCTTTGTATAAAATATTGAATATGTAGTCTTTCCAAAAGATTCACAGTTATTAAACTTCTTTATACTTTGTTTTTGAAAATCTATTTGTAATATCAAAACATGCAACAAGAATATGGTTCAGGTTTGTGCCTGCCTGCCTAAAGAACCCCTGACTGAATAAAAGGGACTCAATGCATTTTATTAACCAATGGTTGTGAGCCACATCATCCAGCTCGCGCTATCACATTATGTAGTTAGCTGATATATTAAATACCCATCCAGGCGTTGGAAGATCTGGTGTGAGTCAGCAATGTAGTCTGTGCAGGAACTCAACCCAGGATTTACAAGAAATCACCTGACTGACTAAAAAAAACAAAAACCTTAAAGGGTGACCAATCACATCATGAAGTACAACGAGGCATCAGCGCGTCTCCACTTGTAGACAGAAGACTCTAGATACCAAACTCAACAGGCAGGCAAAGGTAAGGATCTCTATAAATTACTATTACAAGCCATAAGCATGAACCACATTCTTGTTGCATGTTTTGATATTACAAATCTTTGCCTGAACATGTACTGGGGGACACGTCTGGCACTGCAGGATTTGAGTCCCTGGCGGCGTAGTGTGTTACTGATGGTAGGCTTTGTTACTTTGGTCCCAGTTCTCTGCAGGTCATTCACTAGGTCCCCCCGTGTGGTTCTGGGATTTTTGCTCACCGTTCTTGTGATCATTTTGACCCCACGGGGTGAGATCTTGCGTGGAGCCCCAGATCGAGGAAGATTATCAGTGGTCTTGTATGTCTTCCATTTCCTAATAATTGCTCCCACAGTTGATTTCTTCAAACCAAGCTGCTTACCTATTGCAGATTCAGTCTTCCCAACCTGGTGCAGGTCTACAATTTTGTTTCTGGTGTCCTTTGACAGCTCTTTGGTCTTGGCCATAGTGGAGTTTGGAGTGTGACTGTTTGAGGTTGTGGACAGGTGTCTTTTATACTGATAACAAGTTCAAACAGGTGCCATTAATACAGGTAACGAGTGGAGGACAGAGGANCTAGGTCCCCCCGTGTGGTTCTGGGATTTTTGCTCACCGTTCTTGTGATCATTTTGACCCCACGGGGTGAGATCTTGCGTGGAGCCCCAGATCGAGGAAGATTATCAGTGGTCTTGTATGTCTTCCATTTCCTAATAATTGCTCCCACAGTTGATTTCTTCAAACCAAGCTGCTTACCTATTGCAGATTCAGTCTTCCCAACCTGGTGCAGGTCTACAATTTTGTTTCTGGTGTCCTTTGACAGCTCTTTGGTCTTGGCCATAGTGGAGTTTGGAGTGTGACTGTTTGAGGTTGTGGACAGGTGTCTTTTATACTGATAACAAGTTCAAACAGGTGCCATTAATACAGGTAACGAGTGGAGGACAGAGGAGCCTCTTAAAGAAGAAGTTACAGGTCTGTGAGAGCCAAAAATCTTGCTTGTTTGTATGTGACCAAATACTTATTTTCCACCATAATTTGCAAATAAATTCATTACAAATCCTACAATGTGATTTTCTGGATTTTTTTTCCTCATTTTGTCTCTCATAGTTGAAGTGTACCTGTGATGAAAATTACAGGCCTCTCTCATCTTTTTAAGTGAGAGAACTTGCACAATTGGTGGCTGACTAAATACTTTTTTGCCCCACTGTATGTGTGTGTGTGTGTGCATATTTTTTGCATATCTAAGCATTCCTCTTGAGTTGTCGGTGTCCTGACTGGTGGTTATTCTTTTAAGAAACTAAATATACTTCTCTGCTAAAATCTGGGTAAAAGATTGAAAGGAATGTCAGTCTTTTTCAGTACATTTAGTTATTGCTTCCATTTCTAAAGTCTAGCAACCTTTCCAGTAGGCATGCCAGCTAAGATAGTTATACAAGCTAGGCACTCTAACTTGATTGATATCCTGAAATGGCTTCTTGGTTGCTACTTATGAGGTTGGGAGATTGGGAACATATCTGGCCTAGTTAAAGCAAACTTCCTAAAATTGCTAAGTGAGGGAAACTACATTAGCTAATGTTAGCTAGCCAACGTTGCACCGTAACTCACCGTGGCGTAGTCAGACTTTCCCAACAGGCAGTGACATGCTAGCAAATGCGCTAACGTTAAATATCCCTGCCCTGGTGGACTAGCTAGCATGTCACCACCCATGGGGTATGGGGAAAAGTCTGACAATACAAACGATGAACTAGCGTAACTAGCTAGCTAAACGTTAGATAAATATCCCTGCCCTGGTGGGCTAATATTAGCTAGCTAGCATGTCACCATGTGGAAAAGTTTGACTACACAAATGGTGAGCTTATGTTAACTAGCTGGCTCACGAAGGATTTGTGGGCTCAATGTTTTCCCATACAAAACACAAACTGTTTTGTTTCACGAGTACATCTGTTGTGGTTTGTGTCTCTTTGTCAACTTCAGCTGGTGCGCAATCTCTAATATTAAGGAAGGCCTCTTTAGTGTCCTAAGTTTTTATAACTGTGACCTTAATTGACTACCGTCTGTAAGCTGTTATTGTCTTAACGACCGTTCCACAGGTCAATGTTCATTAATTGTTTATGGTTCATTGAACAAGCATGGGAAACTGTGTTTAAACCCTTTACAATGAAGATCTATGAAGTGTGGTTTACAGCTTATCATCAGGTACTCTAACTCAGGTGAGCAAAACCTTGAGACTTCCTTAATATTAGAGATTGCGCACCAGCTGACTAGCTAGCATGTCACCACCCATGGGGTATGGGGAAAGGTCTGACAATACAAACGATGAACTAGCGTAACTAGCTAGCTAAACGTTAGATAAATATCCCTGCCCTGGTGGGCTAATATTAGCTAGCTAGCATGTCACCATGTGGAAAAGTTTGACTACACAAATGGTGAGCTGATGTTAACTAGCTGGAGGGTTTATTCTCCAGGTCTTTAACCGTTTTCCAGAACCTCTTGGGGTTAGACCCACAGAGAGAACTGCTCCTTAACGTGCAGGAAACCCAGGCTTTTACGAAAGCAGAAATCAGTGTAGCAGATATCAGAGCACAAGTCAGAATTGGGGCTAGCAACAGTAGATGGGCCAGGGTGTACATGCACATTTCCAGATATCATCAACAGTAATACAATCAAGGCATAGCAGAGGACAGGGAGAGCTCTGCAGTGTTGATTTATGACATCTGAATGTGCATTAGATGGCAACAAGATCATATTGTACAGCAATTTCATCAGGTAACATGAATACAAAGCCAGCGAGAGGTGGTTAGAATAGGATGGGAGGCCAAAAGTCTTTAACAAATAAAGAGTCAGAGTCCCGAGTGTGGGAACAAACAGTCAGTCCCACGGGTGGGTTAACAAGAAAGTCCATAGTCAACAAAGCATGCAGGAAGCAGACAGGGGGAGACAAGCCAGGGCAGACGGTGAAGAGATCACCAGGTGGAATCCAAGCAGCAGTGCAGCAGGCAACCAGAGTTGGTGTCACACCCACTTGGGTGAAGCTTTTATGATTTCTTGTAGAAATGGCAGTGGATGGTCTCTGAACAGCTTCAACAGCTTTTTTTTATTTTTATTAAACCTTTATTTAACCAGGAAGGGCTCATTGAGATTTTAAATCTCTTTTTCAAGAGCATCCTGGCCAAGATTGGCAGCACCAAGTCATTACAAAATTACAGACAAACAACGTAAAAAAACTACAGTAATCTAGTAAAAATAACAAAAGTATAACAAAATCATAAAGCAGCAATTTAAAAACATTGACAGGTCAAGGAATCAGACTCAAGATTTTGGATTTGAGTGGGATAGCCTGCCCATTTGTTGGGCTCAAAGGCTTTGACACCTCTCACTTTACACCTCCGTTTTAATTGAAGTTGTATCTGGTTTGTCTCAGTTCCAGGTTCTCAGGTCTTTGTTTGCCAGAGCACCCTCTGTATAGCTTGGATAAAAGAATCCTTGATATAATTATTTTTTCCTGGTAATTTTGTCCAAAATTAAGTTGTAGGTCTGGAGTTTTGATCTGGAGTGAAGGTTGTGGAGTGTTGCATCCTGTATATGTCCCTGCCGAAAAATCCAAGTTTATCTTAACTCCAAAACTATCTTTTTGTAAAAAACATGTTGAAAAATGTGAGAGCTCACATGCAGCTGTGACTTTCTAAGCAGAGGGGCTGGTGCTGTTAAAGAATATTCATAATAGAAGAACCTGTGTTGCTTTGTTCGTTGACTATAAACATTGCCGGATTGTTTACATGACGATGCATGTATCATTCAGAAATAGCAACTGTTATCTCTCTGGCGGCAACAGACTTGCTGTCTCCAGCTGACCATTTGCTTACTGGCCTGGGAAAATGTGCATCTATGTCATCTTATCAAAGACCACATTGTCCTTAACCACAACCACTTTCCAGAGGGAAAAAGCAGAGTCATATAGACATTCTAAATTACTCGTCAAATTACTAATCTTCTTAAAAAACAAAAGGATTCCCGCTAAGATAGTCACACAAATGTAAACATTTATTAGTGTATTTCTTATTATTACCTTGTAAAAGTTGAATGTAGTTACAGATGGGCCTGCTATGTCATTGTTAGTTGTGTAGTTCTAAGTTTTCTAACAATTTTGTAATATAGTAATTAATCATTTATGACAAAAGATTACCGCAAATACTCAGATGTGAAAGTTTACAGGTTTATTCAAGAAATTGGATGTAAGAAATATGCAGGTTGTCCTCCATTTATAATAACTAATGGTCTTTGAAGTACTAGTGGCCTGCTTACATGAGCACACATTTGAAATAAATATACCGCAGCCACATGTGACTCTTTACCCATCCTTCCTGTCAGGTTAATAGACATGAGGGTGTCTCTAGGAAGAAGGCTATGGATATGGGAACCTCCGTTGTCATGGATCTGGGGTCGTCTACAGCTAGAGGGCTCTCATGGTTCTTGGAGTGTAGACAAATGGTAGAAGGTGAGAAGGGGTTATGAAACGGAAAGGGGGTGGCATGGTGCTTATGACATAATGACACCTGACTGGAGCTAGACTGAAAAGGCATCAATACCGTCCACTCAGCAGGACCTGAGAAGGCAAGAAACTGGAGACAACATTGTCTGCCCGAACCATAAGACTTACAAAAAATTGTAACATTAACTCTGAATTTCAACAGTTAGTCTTTGACAATCCTATTGAAGCTTGAGGACTGTTAGAAAGGAGTCTAGGGACCATCAAATATCCTGCGTCGTGAGATTGTAATGTCCTGGAAGTGTTTGAGGGTAAAAGGGGGTCAGACAGATAGTAATAATCACTATTAACTACTCTGTCAGTCAGATACTCTCTTTTTCCCCAAATTACTTTTGAGTGTGGGTGTCCACTGTGCAGCAATGTCCACACCTACTGGCTCTCAGATTTCAGTCTAATAGCATGAGATGAAAGTAGACAAACAACAGAGTGTGTGATATGAAGGCATAGTGGACAATCTAAATCATGTTTTAGGGTGGTAGGTCACATGTCCAGGGAACTTTTGAAATTAAAAACATTTTAAAAAATGTATGTAAAATCCTGTGAGATGAAAATGGACAAACTAAAGGTTGTGCGATATAGAAGGGTGGTCAGTGGACAATCTGAACCTTGTTTGAGATCAGTAGGTCACATGACCAAGGAGCTATTGACATTTTTTACTTTGAAAAACGAATGTAAAATCATCTGAGATGAAAAGGGACAAACAAAAGGGTGTGCAATGTAGAAGGTGGACATTCTGAACCTTGGATGAGATCAGTAGGTCACATGACCAAAGAGCTATTGAAATTCTAATGTAACAAAAGTGTGTACTTTGTTTATGCTCCCTAACTAATTCAACTAGGAATACAACATGCTGCTCACATTTACACATGTTTATTGGCTTTGGAAAGCTGCTCACATTTCCACATGTTTGTTAGCTTTGGAAAGCGAATTAATGTCCAAATCGTGAAAATAAGACCTGTGCAATGTTGTGCGCAATTTTTTCAACATCATGACACTTACTGTGGCTCAAGTGGTTTGAAAGCTATTGAGGTTTGAAAGCTTGAATATCCAACCTGAAACTGTCTTTACCTTGGTCATAGATGGAAGGCCCTCGGGTCTGTTGACTTATGGATAATTGGTTCAAATGGGGGGGATTTGTTTGGTTTCTGCATTTGAAAAAACAAAAACAGACTAGGTTGGCAGCACAAATAATTAAATAAACAGTGTGAGTAACATTAAGATAAAAATACTAATGTTAACTACAATGTAGAACTTGTCATGAAGTTAGCATGCCAATAGAACAAACTCAACAACGTTTGCTTGCACTAGCTGGCTAACTAATACTGGCTGGCTACTGCTGGCTAGCTAGCAAGCTGGCTACTGACTAGCTGAATCAGAGAGGTGAGCAGCTGCCTTAATTGATGTCCATGGAAGTATATATGTAGACTGTACAGTGCCAAAAATAAGGGGTCCAATTATTTTCTCATACTACTTTCTTATACATCTCAAATATAGGACAGACACTTAAGAACAAACTTCCTTTAGGTTTTTGGGGAGACTGTTGAATCTGTTACTCAATGCGTTTTTGTATGGGATAATAGCAGTAGGGCCAAATTACATTTTCCATTAAATAATATATATACACTAGGGATGAAATGATTACCAGTTTCACGATAAACCACTGTAAAATTCCTGATGATTAGTATTACCGTTTCAAATTTTAATTATCATTAAAACCGTGTTTTATTATCACGGTTTGAAACGGTAATTACTGTCCAGCATCAACCAAAGTTAGCAAGTCTGATGCATGCGCAGCATGCAACGTTGGTTTTGTTTTGTGTGAAAACATGGCGGAAGGCAGTGACAGCGCTCGGGAGATTTTTCAGCCTTCTAAGAGGACCAAATCTGAAGTGTGGTCATATTTTGGGTTTTACAAGAGTGCTGAGGGAAACTTAATCGAAGATGGTCACCCTGTCTGCAGAACATGCAAAACAAAATTGCAGCGAAAGGGGGCAACACTTAGTCATCTTCGTGACCACCACCACTAACTACTTTATAGCGAATGCAAGGTAAGTTAACTTTTCCAATTCTATCAACCGGATCGGGTCTGGATGCGCTTTTGAAAACACCTTTTCAACTTAAGGGACTCATATCCTGTATTTTTTTGATAATCATGTCCCTTGATAACCCGTCACTCAATAAAATCCGATCTGAGTGGGAAAAGGAACCGTGGAGAGATCACTGATGAAGTCTGGAATGGTGCCTTACTTAGGGTAAATGGAAGCTCCTCTTGTGCTCGGCTCAGCCTTATACAGTTTAAGGTACTTCACCGTATCCATTTCAGCAAGGCCAGATTATCCAAATTATACCCAAATATTGATGGTACCTGTGACAGGTGTAAAGGCCCCTTAGCGGACCTGACCCACATGTTCTGGTCCTGTCCTGTCTGGCAGATTATTGGTCCACTATATTTAAAACCCTTTCTGAAGCATTTGATATAAAGTTGCAGCCTAGTGCAGAAATTGCTATTTTGGGAGTACCAAACAACAATTGTTCTTTGACCAATAGACAGCTGGATGCCATTGCTTTTGCCTCCCTGTTGGCCCGCAGAATAATTTTATTGGATTGGAAATCTATCAATCCTCCCTTAGCTCTCTTTGGCTCAAAGATCTGATGCTGTTCCTAAAATTAGAGAAAATGATGTATACCATTCGAGGCTCAACCAACTCATTTTATTCCACCTGGGACCCGATGATATACTATTTTGAACAGCTCCAAACACTTCCTCCAGATTAGTACTCTTGGCCCCACCCCTCCCCTTACTGCTATAGGCCTATAGGATCACCGAATCACCTGAAATAGTTAGGCTATTACATTTTTCCTTGTATTGAAGTAACATTGTTGTATACTTTTGTTTTCTGATATGTAACTCAATGACTTTGCCTACAAACACAATTACAAAGAAAGGCTTTCTGGGGGAGGGGGGGACAAAAAGGGGAAAAATGTACAATGTCTTTACATGTAATCTTTCATTCATTGTGAATAAAAACATTATATATAACACTTTTTTTAAATCAGGCAGACGACTTGGTTGTAAAAGTGTTCTAACAGGAGAAATACTATAGACTCATATACAATACTCCTGTATTTATGTCAATTGTTGCGCTCAATTACTATCACTGTCTTCTTAAGACTAATTTGTATTTATGTAAATTGTGCATGGAGTCATTGCATATACTCAAATACAACACAAAATATAGACTGTGTGAGTGAATAATAATTATAATGTAACAATAATAATAATAATAATAATAATAATACATTTGCTATTCCCTTGTTTACAGAGTGTGCGTACAGCAGGCAAACCGGGTGATGCTACTGGTTCCTCCTCATCTACAGTTGTGATACAGACACTCAAGCAAGCATTTAAAAAAAGGCAGGCTGCTTATGCACCCACATCAACAATTTTCAAGATCTCACTGCAGCCCTTTCATATTACATTGCAAAGGACATGATGCCATTTCAAATTGTTGAGAGGCCTGGCTTTCTGAGGCCGATGAAGGTTGCCGTGCCTCACTACAACATGAGTGCTGCTAATTTTATTTGTTGTTTATTTATTTGATTTGCTTTAAGGCTGTGTTCATTTAAACCTGCACTAGGGATAAGTTTACCTCTCATGGCCACATGAAATCAAATTTTATTTGTCACATACACATGGTTAGCAGATGTTAATGCGAGTGTAGCGAAATGCTTTTGCTTCTAGTTCCGACCATGCAGTAGTATCTAACAAGTAATCTAACAATTTCACAACAACTACCTTATACACACAAGTGTAAAGGAATGAATACGAGTATGTACATATAAATATATGGATGAGCGATGGCTGACCGGCATAGGCAAGATGCAGTAGATGGTATAGAGTACACGGTGCCATCTTTAATGTTATTATTTTAATGTTTATGCACACAAAAAGTGCATAGTGCTGCGAATTCTATTTGTTGTTTGTTGGTTTTCAATATAAAACGTGGTGAAATAATTTCAGTGCGTGTGTATCAGTACTTTTTGAACATTTCCAGCACATTTTAACAATACCGCGATAATACTGTGAAGCACTATAACTGTGATTTGACATTTTCATATCGTTTCATCTCTAATATATACACAATACCAGTCAAAAGTTTTACAACACTTACTCATTCAAGGATTTTTCTTTATTCTTTTTACTATTTTCTACATTGTAGAATAATAGTGAAGACATCACAACTATGAAATAACACATGGAATCATGTAGTAACCAAAAAAGTGTTAAATAAATCTAAATATATTTTAGATTCTTGAAAGTAGCCACCCTTTGCCTTGATGACAGCTTTGCACACTCTTGGCATTCTCTCAACCAGCTTCATGAGGTAGTCACCTGGAATGCATTTAAATTAACAGGTGTACCTTGTTAAAGTTAATTTGTGGAATTTCTTTCCTTCTTAATGCGTTTGAGCCAATCAGTTGTGTTGTGACAAAGGTAGGGGTGATATACAGAAGATAGCCCTATTTGGTAAAAGACCAAGTCCATATTATGGCAAGAAGCAAAGAGAAATGACAGTCTATTATCACTTTAAGACATGATGGTCAGTCAATCTGTAAAATTTCAAGAACTGAACATTTCCTCAAAGTGCAGTCGCAAAAACCATCAAGCGCTATGATGAAACTGGTTCTGATGAGGACCGCAACAGGAAAGGAAGACCCAGAGTTACCGCTGCTGCAGAGAAGTTCATTAGTTACCAGCCTCAAATTGCATCCCAAATAAATGCTTCAGAGATCTCGACAACATACTTGTCTAAAGGATTTTTTTTTTTGCTGAGGTATGAGTTACAATAAGCTCCCCGTCGTGTGTAGCCAATATACCTTTTTTCCAGCAGGAATATTGGGTTTAAGATTATGATTACATGACTAAGTGTGTTCCTACATTATGGACAACACATGTACACAAATGATCTTGTTTTATTAGATGATTCGTAGTATTATTTATCTGAAAGGGTAACTTACATTTTGAGGGCAGGTATTGACCCATTATTTTCACCTTCCTTTGTTGCAGTGACTGATATCTGTAACACCGGTGGTGTGCAGAGAGATGACATGGCAGAGGCTCTCTCAACTGGTAAGACAATTTATCACAAGTATCAGACATAGAGAATTTAACAAGTGTATCTGATTTTGGTGTTTTGTCTCATGGATGTCATCTTAATCAATTTGTGTTAAATTGGGGGAAAATCTATTTTGAAGGGGCAAAATAAAAACTTCTGTCAATTTATTATAGTAAACGTCTGAGCTTAGCATGTATTCATGTTGTGGAGGCATAGTGGCTGTGAAAAGAGACTAACCATGTGTATGTTATCTATTTGCATTTTTTGTGTTGAAGATTCTGATATAGAGATTGTGCTGGTGGGGAAAGTTGGATGTGGGAAGAGTGCTTCCGGAAACACCATCCTGGGCAGGGAGGTGTTTGAGTCATCATTTGGATCCTCAGCTATAACAAAGACTTGTCAGAGAATAACAGAAACAGTTTGTGGGAGACTGGTGAATCTAGTTGACACTCCAGGACTGGACTGTGCTGAGGTCTCTTCTGATAAACTGATCTGGTCCTTGGGGCTGAACACACAGAGGAACATTAATGTCTTCCTGCTGGTGATCCAGTTGGGCAGGTTCACAGAGGAGCAGAGAGCAGCAGTTCAAAAGATGGTAGACATGTTTGGTGAGGAGGTGAGAGAGTTCACCATGATTCTCTTTACACATGGAGACCACTTGGGAAGGTCAATAGAGGACTTTATTCGTAAAGCAGGTGAACCACTGAGGCAAGTGGTTGAGAGGTTTGGCAACAGATATCATGTGTTCAACAATAGGTCTGGTGATCCAGGCCAGGTGAAAGAACTGTTTGAGAAGATCAGGAGAATGCTGACTGCAATAGAACACAGGCATTACATCTTTGTATCACCAAGAATTGGTAAGTTTATTACCTGGTTCAAAATCTCAGGTTAAACCTTCATTTAATAGAATCTGCTTGTTAAAATAGGACAAATGCTGTATAGAAGATGATCTTTGAAAATACAAAATTCCCCCTTTGAAGTTACATTGTAAACTAACTAAACCAAAATGTATACCATATAGCAGCTGACATTTTGCATTTTGTGAACATTTTAACTTGAGACAAAACACAACAAATATTTTTTTTATCCCTTACACAATAGCTCCCCCCTTCACCCCCCTCCTTCCCCGGACACAATACCACTACCATTCACAAGCAAACAACTGTTCCAAAACTGTTCAGCCTATTTACAACCAATAGTAGGCCTAATCTTCTTTCACCTCATTTGAAAAGTAAACTGACTTTTTAAGAGCATTTTGCAGAGACATTCTGAAAAACAGTTGATTTCTGTCAGTTGCTCTGTGACTTCACTGGGGGAGCCACTCACTAAATTGTTGTTATAGAAATCAATGTGACTGAGTGCACTGCAAACATTGTGCACATGTTCAGCATTTTAGGTCATGTAGCTATCCCGTGAAATAATTTTGCTACAATATTTTCTGTATGACACAATAGCCAGTTTTGGATCATTTACAGATGTTCAACAATAGGGTGATAGATAGGCCAGATGGCAAGGTTCATTTGATAGGGTGATAATTTGCAAGGTAGGCTACACAAATATGCAGATCATGCCAGCTGTTATATATATATATATTTTTTTACCTTTATTTAACTAGGCAAGTCAGTTAAGAACAAATTCTTATTTTAAATGACAGCCTAGGAACAGTGGGTTAACTGCCTTGTTCAGTGGCAGAACGACAGATTTTAACTTTGTCAGCTCGGGGATTCGATCTTGCAACCTTTCGGTTACTAGTCCAACGCTCTAACCACTAGGCTACCTGCCGCCCTGTTATATCATAATAACAGCAATTTTGTAATGTAAAATATGAGATGTAGGGATGGATTGATCAGGGGATGTTCATTCACTAAACAATCCGCTAGCTGTCCAACTCAATGCTTATTAAGGGGAGTAGTGTACCCATATGTTTAAATCAGTGGTCGTCGGTACGTTCAACTTCTATTAGGCTACTGACTGAGAGTGTAGGCTAATGTACAGTCATAAAAAGGTCTGAATGCTGCCATGGTCTTTAAATAACACACCTAGAAAACTCCTCTGACTAGTCTGTCATTCAAGACATTATTGGAGGGACATTAGGAACAAACATTAGGAACACCTGCTGGCCCATGTTGACTCCAATGTGTCCCACAGTTGTGTCAAGTTGGCTGGATATCCTTTGGGTGGTGGATCATTGTTGATACACACTGGAAACTGTTGAGCGTGAAAAACCCAGCAGCGTTGCAGTTCTTGACACAAACCTACTACCAGACCCCTTTCAAAGGCACTTTTGTCTTGTCCACTCACCCTCTGAATGGAACACATACACAATCCATGTCTCAATTCTGTCAAGGCTTAGAAATCCTTATTTAACCTGTCTCCTCCCCTTTATCTACACTGATTGAAGTGGATTTAACAAGTGACATCAAGAAGGGATCATAGCTTTCACCTGGATTCACCTGGTCAGTCTATGTCATGGAATGTTTTGTATACTAATTTATGGATAATGTAATTGGTAATTTGCTTACAGTTTATATTCTATGTCTAAGAAGATAGAGGCTGAACATGTTCAGTAGAAGTTTTGTAAGATGACCAAACAGAATGAACATAAACATCAGACTTCTTTCTACAGTAACAACATTTCCTTCTTATCCAACAGAACAAAATGAAGAGGTCCGGATTGTTCTGGTTGGGAAGACTGGAGCAGGGAAGAGCGCAACAGGAAACACCATCCTGGGGAGAAAAGCTTTTAAATCAAAAATGTCCTCTGTTTCTGTGACATCAACATGTGAAAAGCAAAGAGGAGAGGAGGGAGGGCAAAGTTTAGCTGTTATCGACACACCAGGCTTGTTTTACACCAAGTTCTCCCAGGAGGAGGGACTGAAAGAGATCTCAGTGCCTGTTTTTCTCTGCTCCTGGTCCCAATGTGTTCCTGGTTGTGCTCAAGCTGGGAAGATTCACTGAAGAGGAGCAAGAAACTGTGGAGATGATTCAGAATTTATTTGGTGATGAAGCATCAAAATTCACCATGGTTCTCTTCACACATGGAGACCTTCTTGATGATGATGATGATGATGTAACAATTGAAGACTTCCTGCATGGGAATTCAGATCTGGAAAGTTTCATTGCCAAATGTAATGGGGGATTCCATGTCTTCAAAAACAAAGATCAGAATCCCTCCCAGGTCACTGAGCTGCTTGACAAGATAAACAAGATGGTGAAGGTGAATGGAGGAAGCCATTACACCACTGAGATGTTCCAAGAGGCAGAGAGAGCGATTGAAAAGGAGAAAGAGAGGATCCTGAAAGAGAATGAAGAGCAGAGACTCAGAGAGATGGAAGAACTGAAGGCAAAGTTTGAAGGAGAGCGTCTAAGAGAAGAAGAAGAGAAGCTGAGGAGAAAACAGGAAAGTGAAGCTAGAGAGAAAGCTGAGAATATAAACCGCTTAAGGGTAGGTGCTGGAATCGGAGCGGCTTTGGGAATAATTGGAGGCCCATTTGGTGTAGCAGTTGGTGCAGCAGTGGGAGCTGCAGTAAATAGATGCAGAACACAATGAGAGTCCATAGCTAACAGTGCTGTACATTCTACAAGTTGTTTGACTTCATTATATTTAAAGCTTTCTCTATATACATAGAGTAAACCAAACATTTGGAATACCTTCCTAATATTGAGAACTGATAGAGTAAAAGGATGGAAGTTGGCCTTGCCTTTCCTATCAACTTGGAAAAGGGCCTAAAGACATTTTAACTGGAACAATTCAAGGCAGCCAAGCTCTTCAGCCAAGCCAGAGAACACCAGACATGAATTCATGTCTCCTTTCACAATGATCATAAAGCATGAAATGAAGATAGATCTGGGTATCTTACATTTGAGAGCACAGAATTTCCCTGAGTAAAGGTGAAACTTAAGTGTATTTCTGCCTGTCAAGCTATGCTACTGTAAGATTAATTTACAATTGCAGTCACAGCGCCCATTTCTGTCTCAGAAGCATGATGAATGGAGATTCACTATTTAACCGTTACTAGTTTTAATAAGCTGGCATGATAATTATTTGTGATATTTTAAGAAAACGTCCTCCTTGATTACAAATAAAAACATTGATTGAATATTGTATCAGGCATTTGTGATAATTGATCATTCCATAATGTTTACTGGTGACATAAACAGACACAGCAGAGCCAGGTTAATGTCAGAGCTTTATGCAAGCTATAGAATATACATCCATAGAAGTCAATGGGTCCACAGTTAGACTATAACATTAGAATGACAACAGCGTACACTGTATATGGATGCATTCAATGCAATGCAATACAATTGTTTATTACAATTACATTCAATGTGACTAAGCTTGGGACTCTCGAACAGCATTGTTTCAGATTTCCCCATTTCAATAGCTCTTATAATAAAACTATATATAAAGCCATTTCCTCCTTCAGCTCTCTCTCTAGAACTCCTTTAGTTCTTTATCTTTAGCCTCATTTTCCATGTTCAGTTTCTTCAGTTCCTCCTCCCTGAGTCTCTGCTCTTCCTTCTCTCTCAGGATTCTCTCATTCTCCTCTTCAATTGCTTTCTCCTGAGCCTCTTGTTCAATTTTCTTCAGTTGCTCATCATGTTTGCGTTTCTGCTCTTCGTTCTCTCTCAGGATCCTCTCATTCTCCTCTTAAGTGCTTTCTCCCGAGCCTCTTGTTCCATTTTTTCTTCCTTCAGTTTCTCTTCCTCTCTGCGTATCTTCTCTTCATTCTCTCTCAGGATCCTGTTCTTGTCCTCTTCAATCGCTCTCTCAGCCTCCTTAACATCTCAGTGGTATAATGGCTTCCTCCATTCATCTTCACCATCTTGTTTATCTTCTCAAGCAGCTCAGTGACCTGGGAGGGATTCTGATCTTTATTGTTGAAGACATGATATCCCCCACTGCATTGAGAAATTGAACTTTGCAGACGTGGATTTTCAAGCAGGAAGTCTTCAATTGTTACATCATCCTCATCAAGGTGGTCTCCATGTGTGAAGAGAACCATTGTGTAATTGGATGCTTCATCAGCAAAGAATCTCTGAATCATCTCTACAGTTTTCTGTTCCTCTTTAGTAAATCTTCCCAGCTTGACCACAACCAGGAACACATGGGGACCAGGAGCAGAGAGAGAGATGCACAAAGCGATCTTTTTCAGTCCCTCCTCATTGGACAATGTAGTATAAAACAACCCTGGGGTGTCGATAACAACTACACTTTGCTCATCCACCTTCCCTCTTGTCTTTTTACAGTCTTTTGTCAGAGAAATGTCCCCACAATGGTGTTTCCTGATGCACTTTTCCCAGCTCCAGTCTTTCCGACCAGAACAATCCGGACCTCCTCATTTTGTGTCTGCAGTTGGAGTTCTGTTGGATTAAATGGACAAGGCTGTTACCTTTTAAAGAGGTCTAGTCATCATGTACCACATATTAGCACATTGTGAGGAACTGCTACATTTTTAAGTTTCACACATCTTCTAGACACAAAGCAGTACTTCATGGTCTGCAAAAAATAATCTGTGAGCATTGCCTGTAAAGATGTAGGATCTGAATTTGAGCCAGTTTGCCAGTGTTACGAATCCCTTTTACCCCGCAGTCTAGGGGGAATGGAATCGAGACCCGCAACATATGGGCTGAGCTGGACCCAAGGAAAGAAATAATAGATATTCAAAAACCCCTAAGCTAATCTACCTGCATCACGAACAGCTAGCTAACTAACCAATTAAATACAGTGGGTGGTCCGCCCAGTTCTAACTAATGTATTTAGACACAGGGTTTCCTACGGGTAATGCATGCTCAAGGGCATCTTGTCTGGTTATCCCCTTTTCCACCAACAAACACTACAACACATCAATACATACTCACATGACAACAGCTATTGTGAGATCTAGGCGCAAAAACAAAAGAGAGATAAAGCGCACCATCAAATTAACATCTACTGGGTTTCTGCAAATCCAAACAGAGATAGAGAGGTGTAGAGAGCTACAAAACAAGCCAGCTACTAAACAACAGAGAGAGAGAGACAACTGACTGGGTTTTTAAACCAAGGGAAAGGGGATGTGATTGGGTAAGGGAAAATGAGCAGGTGTGTCTTCTGATTGGGACTGATTGGTGATTGATGACTGCTGATGAGTGACACCTGTGACTAGGGCAGAAGGAGAGAAAACGAATACACACACAGGATACCTGTATCCGTAACAACCAGTTTGCTACAGCAGGATCATAATCCAAGTCCATATTATGGCAAGAACAGCTCAAATAAGAGAAATGACATTAAGACATGAAGGTCAGTCATTCACTTTAAATGTCTAATCCATGTGTTCCTTTTTAGAATCATTACATCAAGTGAGAAAGAGAATGAAAGAAAGAGAGAGAGAGGGGAGTGCTCTTAGACAGTGATGTACAATCAGCGCATAGGCTACTAGCATAATAAACAGTTATGTAATGTATGAATGTATGAAAATAAATACTAGATAACTAGAATCCCTAGTCCCAAATAAAGTGTTACCTAAAGTATTAATAAAACATCTGTTTTAACTTAATACGTATGAGCTACTCCACTGACTCAACTTGACAAAAAAAGAAAAGCAGGTGGGTAACAGTAAATAATGCTCCCCACTGCTTTACATCATTATATTTCTAGAGCACATGACGTTCAAAGGAAAAAGACATAGGAAAAAACATCACAAATACCCTTCTATTCCAAGTAATTGACTTCAGTTCCCATCTCTGTACACCAAAGGCTACTCACCAGACAGAAATATTGGTGTTCATATTTGGAGTGAAGATCTGTCAGTCTCATGCCCTGTATGAGAGTAGTAGTAATAATTGTAGTAGGCTATATACTCCTGTAAGGATACTAAAGACCTACAGTGTAGTAGTAGTAGTAGTAGTACTGTAGTACTAGTTCTATGCTCCTGTAAGGATATTGAAGAGATACAGTGTGAGAGTGGGACTGCCCACATGTTTTATATAAGATCTCTCAGTTGCCCACCCCCTGACACACCCATAGGCTTTCTCCTCACCGTCATACATTTACTGAAATCCTTGCCCACTATTTATGACTGAAACACAATACACAATGTTGTGCCTGGTCTAACCACTGGAGAACCTCTCACATATAACAATTCAGTCAAGCCAAACCATAATAAACTAGTAATCGGCAGTAGTATTGGAGGATAATGTCCTATTTGATGCCGAATCTATTCAACGTGTTTGAACATTTTCAGGACGCCGTAACAGCAAATTGCGTATGTGCTTACACTTTGCAGGGCTGTGGTATTACATTTTACTCCGGGTTTGCTCCAATTTCCTACTATTTGGGAAAGTGCGCTTTACTGGTTACTGCCAGGCTTTAGTTTCACATATTGTCATTTCTCAAGTCACACATCAAGTGACCCCATTTGCTATAGCCTATAGGCTGGGTATTGAAAGCCCTATACTGTGAATAATAATAGTTATAATGACAGATTTGAACACCTTTATTTGTAAAGCAATTTTCATTCACTTCAAAATGCAAAGCACAAAAGCAAAGAATAACAAAATGAAAGAAAAGTAGACCTAAGTCTATGCTGTATATGCTGTATATCCATTACGCTATTAGTGTGATGGATATACAGCAGCATAGTCTGAAGTGGCTGCTTCCTCTAAGTCACGTGGTTTTATAGAAAATGCATCTTTGCATTACTTCCTGCCCCTTGACACACAACATTTGTGTTGACTCATACTAAATGAGTGTTCATTTATCTTTACTGATGAGGTCTACCGATATTATATACTTATTTGAATTCACTTATATGCTTATTAAAGTAGTCAAGTTTAGTAATTGGTCCCATATTCCTAGCATGCAATGACTTCATCAAGCTTGTGACTCAACAAACTCATTGGATGGATTTACAATTTGTTTTAGTTGTGTTGAAAAAAATGACTACTGAAAGCACAGAGACTTGAGTTTGTATACCCACCACTTCTGCAGAAATGTTACTTCCCCTTTAGGTCTATTCTTCCTGTTATGCTACCATCTCTTTGAGTGTGATTTATCAGCCTAAGTCACATGATTTCATAGAAAATGTCTCTTTGCATCAGAACTCCCTGCCCTCTAGACACGTTTGTGTTGACTTAAAAGTGTCCATAATGCATAACATTTCTAAGTTAATACAACATGAGTTAATAAATTGACTGTGTTGCATAGTGGATAATGAGACTTTCTTTCAATTATGAGAACCATGGTTCTGTGAGGTCCTAAGAATAACACAATACAGAATTAACACATGGATGAGGTAATTCATTACATTATGTCCCTGCTTGACAAATGCTTGATGACTGAAATGTGTCCATTGTGAGTGTTAATAATAAATCAAAGTCAAACTAAACTTGAAATATCCTTATTCATGTTACAGAGGTTCTGTCAGAACATGTTATTGTTAGACATCATGTATCCTATGGAGAGGGGAAGGGCCACAGTCTGGTTTCAGTTATTGGATTGTAAATTGAAATACTTGATACACCAGAAGTGAATGGTTATATGTATATGGTGGGGTCAATGGAGGTTGGATAAGAGCCAGTGGCTTAGAATGTTACTAAGTAAGGGAAAAGGCAATCATATGGTTGCGGTCACTGATGAGGGTGGATAGCTGTGGATTAGTGAGGAATGGGGGCTGAGGTCAGGTCAGGTCACATGAAGGGGAAGGAACAGTTTATTACCCACATCACTTAACTTCCTGCCTTGCAACAAAGATGTAAAGTTTAGAGAAAAGGAGGAGACACCACCCAAAGTGGGATATACAGTTGAAGTCGGAAGTTTACATACACCAAAAATACATTTAAACTCAGTTTTTCACAATTGGGTCAAACATTTTGGGTCGCCTTCTACAAGCTTCCCACAATAAGTTGGGTGAATTTTGGCACATTCCTCCTGACAGAGCTGGTGTAACTGAATCAGGTTTGTAGGCCTCCTCCACTTTTTCCATTCTGCCCACAAATTTTCTATAGTATTGAGGTCAGGGCATTGTGATGGCCACTCCAATACCTTGACTTTGTTGTCCTTAAGACATTTTGCCACAACTTTGGAAGTATGCTTGGGGTCATTGTCCATTTGGAAGGCCCATTTGCGACCAAGCTTTAACTTCCTGACTGATGTCTTGAGATGTTGCTTCAACATATTTCCTCCCTCATGATGCCATCTATTTTGTGAAGTGCACTAGTCCCTCCTGCAGGGAAGCACCCCCACAACATGATGCTGGCAGCCCCGTGCTTCACGGTTGGGATTGTGTTCTTCGGTTTGCAAGCCTCCACCCTTTTCCTCCAAACATAACGATGGTCATTATGGCCAAACAGTTCTATTTTTGTTTCATAGGACATTTCTCCAAAAAGTACGATCTTTTTCCCCATGTGCAGTTGCAAACTGTAGTCTGGCTTTTTTTATGGCGGTTTTGGAGCAATGGCTTCTTCCTTGTTGAGCGGCCTTTCAGGTTATGTCGATATTGGACTCGTTTTACTTTGGATATAGATAATTTTGTGCCTGTTTCCTCCAGCATCTTTAGAAGGTCCTTTGCTGTTTACCTGGGATTGATTTGCACATTTCGCACCAAAGTATTTATATCTCTAGAAGACAGAACGCATCTCCTTCCTGAGCGGTACGACTGCTGTGTGGTCCCATGGTGTTTATACTTGCGTACTATTGTTTGTACAGATGAACGTGGTACCTTCAGGCATTTGGAAATTGCTCCCAAGGCTGAACCAGACTAGGTCTGCAATATTTATCTGAGGTCTTGGCTGATTTCTTTTGATTTTCCCATGATATCAAGCAGAGGCACTGAGTTTTTATTATTATTTTCAAGGGGGTGCAGAACCTTTTTGTGCCTGCGCTACAGACACATTATCTGTCCGCTAACACTATTAAAAGCCCGGTGCACAAATTCCAACCGTATTATCTCATGAGAATTCTCTTCAGTTATAGTCACAGCCGTGTATATTCCCCCTCAAGCCGATGGACATTATGCAAACTGGGAACCACATATCCTGAAGCCACATTAATTGAAGCTAGGGATTTTAACAGAGCAAATTTGAGTAAAACTCTACCGAAGTTCTAAAACACATTCCTTGTAGTACTCGCGCATCAAAAACTCTCGACCATTGTTACTCCTCCTTTCGGGATGGCTACAAGGCCCTCGTCTGCTCCTCCCTTCCTATAGGCAGAAAATCAAACAGGAATTACCCGTGCTAAGGTCTATTCTACGCTGGTCTGACCAGTCGGATATTTTCCGGCTTGCCTCTGAGAATAACATAGACGTATACACAGACACGGACACTGAGTTCAACAGGAAGTGTATAGGGGATGTTGTTCCCACTGTGACTATTAAAACCTACCCAAACCAAAAACTGTGGATAGATGGCAGCATTCACGCAAAACTGAAAGCGCGAACCATCACATTGAACCACGTCAAGGTGACTAGGAATATTACCAAATCCAAACAGTGTAGTTATTCCCTCCACAAGGCAATCAAACAGGCAAAACGTCAGTACAGAGACAAAGTGGAGTCACAATTCAATGGCTCAGACACAAGACATATGTGGCAGGGACTACAGGCAATCACGGATTACAAAGGGAAAACCAGCAACATTGAGGACACCGATGTCTAGCTCCCGGACAAGCTAAACACCTTCTTCGCCCGCTTTGAGTATAACAAAGTTCCACCGACGCAGCCCGCTCCCAAGGACTGTGGGCACTCATTCTCATTCAGCTCTCTCATTCTCATTCTCCATGGCCGATGTGAGTAAGACATTTAAGCGTGTTAACCCTCGGAAGTCTGCCAGCCCAGACGACATACCTAGCTGCGTCCTCAGAGCATGCGCAGCCCAGCTGGCTGGAGTATTTATGAACATATTCAATCTCCCTTATCCCAGTCTTCTGTCCCCAATAGCTTCAAGATTTCTTGTACCCAAGAAAGCAAAGGTAGCTGAACTAAATGACTATGCCCCGTAGCATTCACTTCTGTCATCATGAAGTGCTTTGAGAGGCTAGTTAAAAGGATCATATCACCTCCACCTTACCTGACACCCTAGACCCAATTCAATTAGCATACCACCCCAATAGATCCACAGACAATGCAATCGCCATCGCAATGCACACTGTCTTATCCCACCTGGACAAGAGGAATACCTATGTAAGAATGCTGTTAATTGACTATAGCTCAGCCTTCAACACCATAGTACCCCTCCAAGATCATCATCAAGCTTGGGGCCCTGGGTCTGAACCCTGCCCTCTGCAACTGGGTCCTGCACTTCCTGATGGACCGCCCCAAGTGGTGAAGGTAGGTAACAACACCTCCACTACGCTGATCCTTAACCTCTTAGGGATCACTTAGGAGCGGGATAGTTTTCGGAGCAAACAAAGCGCAGCAAATTCAAAATAAAAATTTGTTATGGTTGCATATGTTGCATATGGTTGCAAAGATCAGAGTCTTGTTAATATCACAGCATTTTCAGATTTCAAAACGGCTTGACGGCGAAAGCACAACATTTGATTGTTTGAGGATAGCACCTCTCATATTTTCCTCATTAGCATAATTCCATAACCAGCGTGGGTCTCACAAAACACATATAAGAGCTAAAATAAATCACTTACCTTTTGATCATCTTCTGCTGAGGGCAATCCAAAGTGTCCAAGCAAGACAAGGTTATTTTGTTAGAAAAAGTCATTGTTTATATCCATGAATCTCCATTTGGTTGGCGCGTTATGTTCAGATCATTCACCAAGCATTCACTGTCTACTCGCCCGTTGAACCGTGAAGAGAAAGCGTTCAAATTATACCTATCATCTTTGCCTAAACAAATCAAACATAATTTATAATGTATCCTTAGGTATCCTTTTATGTATATTAGCTATTATATTTCACACGGATAATAACCTAAACTATAGAAAAGGAAAATAACGAGCTGCGCGCTCCCGGGTCCCTTGTGCACAAGACAGAAATGACTTCCTGACTTCTCTGATATAAACATCCTGTATGAGGCTCTAACTCAAGACAAACTCATGGAACACTGTCTAAAGACTGTTTACATCTAGTGGAAGCCATAGGTACTGCGATCTGAGTCCTATTTTACAAAGAATTACATAGGCAGCCATTGAAAGAATGAAGGTAAAGAAAAAAAGATTTCTGGACAGAAAGTCCTCGGGTTTTTGCCTGCTATATCAGTTATGTTATACTCACATTATTTTAACTGTTTTAGAAACTTCAGAGTGTTTCCTATCCAATAGTTCTAATTACATGCATATCCTAGTTTCTGGGCCTGAGTGGCAGACATTTTACTTTGGGCACGTCAGACAGGTGAAAATTCTGAAAATGGGACCCTTGCCCTAAGAAGTTAACACAGGGACCCACAAGGGTGCGTGCTCAGCCCCCTACTGTACTCCCTTATCATCTATGACTGCGTGGCCACACACGCTTCCAACTCAATCATCAAGTTTGCAGATGACACAACAGTGGCAAGACAGCCTACATGGAGGAGGTGAGGGTCCTGGGTGGTGCCAGTAAAATAAGCTCTCCCTCAACATCAACAAAACAAAGGAGCTGATCGTGGACTTCAGGAGACAGCAGAGGGGATACGCCTCTATCCACATAAACGGGACAGCAGCGGAGAGGGTGAAAATGATCGACCCACACAGACAGTGCGTTAAGGAAGCCACGGCCTGTGCACCCCGCTATCATCCAGAAGGCAAGGTCAGTACAGGTGCATCCAAGCTGGGACCGAGAGACTGAAAAACAGCTTCTATCTCAAGGTCATCAGACTGTTAAATAGCCATCAATAGCCGGCTAACACCCAGTTACTCAATCCTGCACCTTAGAGGCTGCTGCCCTATGTGCATAGACATGGAATCACTGGTCACTTTAATAATGTTTATATACCGTTTTACTAATTTCATATGTATATACTGTATGGATACTGTATTTTAGTCAATGCGATTCTGACATTGCTCATCCTAATATTTTTACTTTTAGATGTGTGTGTGTGTGTGGTGAATTGTTAGATACTACTGCACTCTTGGAGCTAGGAACACAAGCATGTCGCTACACCCGCAATAACATATGCTAAATGTGTGTATGTGACCAATAACATTTGATTATTATATACTATTGCTTTCATGACAGTAAAAGCTCTTATAAGGTATGAACTTTGTCTTTCTCTGTTTGCATCTGTTCTCTCTTGTCACGTTGGTATAAAGTGATCGGGAGACAAGCACAGGAATGCGTAATATGGGTTTTAATATGCCCACATTACAGCGTGCCGTGTAAAGGCACGGGGACGAAAATGAAACAAACACGTATACAAAAACACAGGGTTGAAACCCAAAACAAAAGAGCAAGGAGTACATGGAATAAATACAGACGCGACAGTGATCAACTACACAGGACGAGGCCCGGAATCATCTGCGCAATCCAACATGGCACAAAAGCCAAAACACACAGCACAGGTACTCACATGCACCAACGGACATATTACAACAATCGACAGCCCAATGGAGAACCAAAGTGCACATAAATACAAACACTAATCATTGGCAATTGGGGCCAGGTGTGCGCAATGACAGTTCCGGAGGGATCCGTGACATCTCTCTGCAGTCAGGCTGGTTTAACTGGTCTTGAGCTGACCCTCTTTCTCCCTCAAGTCACCCATCACTCCTTTATCTGAAGATCAAAAATAGCATAACACACAAAACTTATGTAAACACATGAACTGTGTAAACGTGTATTGAATCATACACATCACATCCAATCTATGTTACTTTATTGAGTTTAATTAATATTTTTTCTATGTTAGTTTTAGTTTCAGTTTGAGTCACCTGAAATCCCCTGACTGACTGACTGACTGGGGGGGTGGATCTGAGCAAGTCCTTTTCTAGTCAGTCAGGGGATTTCTTGTAAATCATGCTCTCTGCAGATAAGTGAAAGTAAGAAAATTGAAAGGCCCATTTTTTCTGGGATCTCGGGACTGATAGGGTTAACCATGTTCCGTTGCTGTAGCCTTTGGTCAGAGAATACGCCCCACATCTCTGTAAAACATTAGCTACATCTCCACTCGTAGACATATGACTGCAGGTACCCAACTCAGCAGGCAGGCAAAGGTAAAGACATCTATAACTGTATTATTTCAACACCAAACACATTGTTGTATGTGCAAATGGCTATTTTTGGTATTTCCAAATTGACATAGAAAAAGTTAAACATGGAAATTTGTACGTTTCTTAAGACTTGATATGCACTTTATTTTATACAACGCCTTCTGTAATAAATTGTATGAGTAATGAGATGTTTCTATGTTTATTGTAACATGAGTAACTAACACAAACGTGCAATATCTAGATTACTAAAATAATATAGGCAACACATCCAATATGATGTAGGCATTTTGACCTCAATGGAAAAATATCATGACTTAAAATAAATACAGATGATGCACTTCTAATGCTTATCTTAGTGTTACATCACAATGTGTACATGTTGACAGGACTTCTGACAAGCTTTCTGGAAATACTGGAGTGAGTGCTGCAGTATTCCATTCTTGGATATTTCTCAAATTGCAGAAAATGTTTTATGTTGTCCAACATTACCTTTTCAGCTCAAATTGTTCTTATGGCGGAAATCAGTAGTTGAAACAATAACAAAACGTCAATCCCTGTTTTGGTAAAAAGCTAGGTGATGGGGCTGGAGAATTGTAACCATTCTCAAATTCATAGACAAAGCTATGGTTGCTGCTCTCTCCTTGCCTCCTTCTCAAACACCATTGGATGAGAAAGCCAAAGGTCCCACCCTTCTGACTTTATCCTCCAATGGGTTTTGAGAAGGAGATGAGGAGAGAGGATGCAAGGAGTATGCAATTGAGATTATCCCATGGACATTACCGTCTAAGATTACAAAACTGTATTTTATATCATGTTTCCAACACAATAATTGAGTTTGTTAAGAGTGATTTTAGCTTTGCTGCCCCATCATCTTGAAACACTTTGGAAAAGGATTTAAAACTAGATCATTTATTTTGAGTGATGAATTTAAATCCCAGATTGGAGGGTTGTTGACCACAGATTGCACGTTTTTAAACCTGCTTTTTTAAACTATCTTATGCACTTGACACTGTTTTAACGCCCATTCATTATTGTTTTATGTTGTGTTGTGTCTCATGTGTAACACATGGCAGCCTCCATGCATTTACCACAGATGCCTCGTTTTCCATATCTACCTTGCTTTCCGTTACTCTGTTTTGTATCTGCATTAGCAAAGTATGCATGACCCCCATTCCATCTCCCTGACAGCAGTGATTTTAAAAACCAAAAAATGACATTATGCTGATTTATTGGCACATTGAACCATGTCGTGCGCCGTTGTTCAAAAACTGTGTTTATAGTGTTAAAACAATGACATCATATCTGTATTCTGTCATCTTCATGCATCTTCGGCCAAAATGTGACTAATTTAAAATCTGTTCTTAGTGTTGATCATACACTCATATTATTTTTTTGTGAGAGTAAACCGCTAACCATGTTTTGTTACCTTACTATGAGAAACTTTAAAAGCATATTATGTTTTCCCTGCCAGACTTTAGAAGACTTCTGCAGCCCATCCATCTTTAAGTGGTGGGATTCCCCACCAGCTGGAGTTATAGTGATGGAGAGGCCTGATGACGAGGCGTCACCAGGTGGGGTTATGGAGGTGGAGAGACCTGATGATGAGGCGTCACCAGGTGGGGTTATGGAGGTGGAGAGACCTGATGATGAGGCGTCACCAGGTGGGGTTATGGAGGTGGAGAGGCCTGATGATGAGGCGTCACCTGGTGCGACAAGTGGGGAATGGGGCAGCAGAGACACCAGAGAACATGGCACTCCTGATGACATGGCAGCACTAGGAGCCATGTTACAGGGATTCATGTTGGTTCAACAGCAGCAACAGCAGGCAATGCAAGCAATACAGCAACAGATGCAGATACAGATGCAGCAACTGATCAGCCAGCTACAGGAGGTGGTGCAGAAAGGAAAGACAAAGCAACAGTATGTTGTGAACCCTCTGCCAGCAGCAAACCCAGACACTTTGACAAGACCAGCTCCTCAGTCACCAGGTAAGTTGTTCATCAAAAAGATGCAGCTCTTTGAGGATAAAGACAAAATACGCTACAATTAAACCGTTCATAAGCAGTCTGCAAAAGAACCACTTTCTGCATGAATGCTGATATACAATACTATATCTCACCCTCCATTCTAGACCCAGCAGAGGAGGTATTAGCTGAACACCTTGACAAGAAGGAGGAGGAAGCAGAGATGGTAAGACACACTTAAATAATTTACATTCTCAGTGGTCATGCTGATCATGCTTCTGTAATGAGTTATGATTTAATAATGAACATCCTCAGTGGTCATGCTGATCATGCTTCTGTAATGAGTTATGCTTTAATAATTAACATCTCAGTGGTCATGTTGATAATGTTCCTGTAATGAGTTATGATTTAATAATGAACATCTCAGTAGTCATGTTGATCATGTTCCTGTAATGAGTTATGATTAAATAATGAACATCCTCAGTGGTCATGCTGATCATGTTCCTGTAATGAGTTATGATTTAATAATGAACATCTCAGTAGTCATGTTGATCATGTTCCTGTAATGAGTTATGATTAAATAATGAACATCCTCAGTGGTCATGTTGATCATGTTCCTGTAATGAGTTATGATTTAATAATGAACATCCTCAGTGGTCATGTTGATCTTGTTCCTGTAATGAGTTATGATTTAATAATGAACATCCTCAGTGGTCATGTTGATCTTGTTCCTGTAATGAGTTATGATTTAATAATTAACATCCTCAGCGGTCATGCTGATCTTGTTTCTGTAATGAGTTATGATTTAATAATTAACATCCTCAGTGGTCATGTTGATCATGTTTCTGTAATGAGTTATGATTTAATAATTAACATCCTCAGTGGTCATGCTGATCATGTTCCTGTAATGAGTTATGATTTAATAATTAACATCCTCAGTGGTCATGCTGATCATGTTCCTGTAATGAGTTATGATTTAATAATTAACATCCTCAGTGGTCATGCTGATCATGTTTCTGTAATGAGTTATGATTTAATAATTAACATCCTCAGTGGTCATGTTGATCATGTTTCTGTTATGAGTTATGATTTAAGGGGAACAACACCACTCTTTAACCTCATATTATCTCCAGCACCATTCCAGTGTCTTCATATGTATAACATGTTTCTAGTTCTGTGTTAAAAAGATAAGAAAGTGCCACTTGAGTTTCAAGTTTCAAGTTCTATAAGAACTCCCCTGTGTTCAGCCACCAACTTGCTCGCATCGCCCTCGTGCGGCACTGTTTGTAAACACAGAAAGGGGTCTAGTGAACAGTATAAAACAATCAGAGAGGAGAAAGACCCATTGAAATCAAGTTTCAAGTTAATGTCACATGCATAAGTACAGTGAAATACCTTTCTTGCCGACTCAAAGCCCAACAATGCAGTAATCAATAACAATGTATTACTACAAATAACAAGGTAGAACAAAACCACACAACACATAACTATAATAAATAAGTTGAACATGAATACTATATACAGTGTCGTTTTAACACGGATCTACTTTCATAATTTTTCTATGCGTGTTAAGATGGGAAGATAAGGTAACATGTTATGTTTAACATGTAAAGTCACTTTCCTTTTTCCAAACGTATCACCCCTCCTATATGATGGTCACAACATGGCAATGACAGCCGTAGTACGAAATAAGCCTAAACTAGGCATGCCAGACTTGGCATTAATGTGCCCTAATTCTAAATGAAAGCTATTGTGTTTTACCCTCAACAGACTAGAATTGAACATTCGATGTCATGTCTTAAACATGTTAAACTATGAATTCTACTTTTTATAGACATTTGAAGAGGAAGAGCCACTGCCACAAGCCATAAATGAGTCAAAACCAGAAAAAGAATCCTCAAGAGAAAACATGAAAACAACCCAAGGTACCACAACACACTCCACATTCAATTATATATGATTTGGTAATACTTGGTAATACTCATTGAAAATGAATTAACAAACATTTATTAACTATTTAAGGTTATAAGTATGGTTTACTTGTGCACTATTCCAGCAAATTCATTCGCATTCATAAGCATTACACATTATAAGCATCAGTAGCTTACGCTAGCTAGGTAGCCACTTTATATTTTTCTTCTCAAAATATATGTTAGCTAGCTAAGTTAGAAATGTTATGAATACAACTCCCACCTGCTGTCAACATCCAGATACGATTTGAGAGTACTAGTTAGCTACAAAAGTGTTTATAGCTTTGTCTGCATTTTGACGGTGAATTTAGAGCCATTCAGTCTGCAGCTACACTACAAACATAATTTTACCAGGTTAACTCCTAGGGATTGTAATTACAGTCCACCACAACATACCCAATAGTCTCATGACTAGTAAGGGGTAGTCTGTGTTAAATTTCATTGTGTATTAGAAACACAGTTTGAGATCATTGTGAGGGAATTTTGCCAGTGGTTGAATGGTGAATTGGGCTTCCTGGGAAAATGTTGTCCGAGGTTGCAATAGTAGTCAAGGGTGTTGGGGATTAGTGAAGGGTAAATTAGCTAAATGTTCCTCTCGCTAAAGCATGTGCAATCTTAACAATAACTACCAAGCTTTTACGCTGAGTCACTGTACTAAACTGCTAGTTGTTAGTGCTGTGTTTCTCCCTACTTAACTGAGTATACAACATGGAGGTTGATGAGATCGTAGTTTGGTGCACTGAGCAGAAGGTAGCTACACACAATTTTGTTGTACTGAGTAATGTGTCTGTTGAAGAAACAGATGAAAGACGGAATGAAGCCCTCAGCCATGTCAAACATTTGGGGAAGGCTTTGGGGATGCTAGTATGCATCTGGTAAAAAGCAGTGTCTAGGTTGAGATGTCACAGGATGTAACTAAAATGGTGGTACCAGATGTTGTAGGGATACATGGAGAGGTTGGTCCCTGGCCTGTGCTTGTCATTGTTGCATCACCTGTATCTCCTGCTGAGGGTGAAGATTTCCAGTCTAAGCTGCTGTCATTTCTGAGTAATGAAGGGAAGACTGTTGCAGGTGTTACAAGTCTGATAAGTCCCTCCCCTTCTGTTCATCTAAACACTGTGTTGGTTAGTGCCGTTAGTTCATTGTTGGAGCAATGTCACTGTGTGTCTACTGAGATGCAAGGTTATCGAAAGGTACGCATGTTCTCGGGTGTGAAGCCTACTCCTAGCGGAGAAGAGGAGTATAATGCTTGGGCTGAGCAGACCACTCATCTGCTGGATGAATGGCAATGTAGTGATAATGTGAAGAAGCAGAGAATAGTTGAACGTCTAAAAGGTTCTGCTGCTGATATTGTAAGGTTTTTAAAGATTGGAAAGATTGGAAACCGATTGAACGCGGAACAAGGGACAGCTTGGTTTGTTGTTTTGGAAAGTTTGGTGCTTTGAAAGTGTGTTGGAAAGTTTCTTAGTAGCTTGCTAACTCTTGGCATCAATTGCTAGGACTGCTCCTCAGTGGCAGTTCTAGCTTGTATGGCTCCCTGGGCGAAA
This sequence comes from Hucho hucho, assembly GCA_003317085.1. Lineage (NCBI taxonomy): Eukaryota > Metazoa > Chordata > Actinopteri > Salmoniformes > Salmonidae > Hucho > Hucho hucho. Next base: position 252,896 of record QNTS01001599.1, on the reverse strand, counting down.
CCCCACTTCAGCACCCCCCCCCCACACACACAAATAAAACTAAATTGCACAAATCCTATATCACACAAATAGAATAACACACTTATAAAGAACAGAATCTTATTATTACACTATTGCACTTCAATCAATTAACACACAAACTAAATTGCACAACTGCCATCTAAACCCTGACCTTTCTTGCCTTCCTTGATGCATAGTCATCAATTACATCATCATAAGACATCTGCCAAGCAATTGCATGCTTAATACTGATGACAGCAAGGCCACTAAGGCGTTCCTGTGACATGGTGGACCTCAGGTAGGATTTGATGAGCTTCAGCTTTGAAAAGCTCCTCTCGGCTTCAGCTACGGTCACTGGAAGAGTAAGACAAAGAGTAAGAGTCCACAAATTTGGATACATTTCTGAGAGCTCCCTTTCGTGTATAAATATCAGCAGCTCAAGCAGGGTCATGGTCTTCGATGGCAAGTCAGGCAAGTTCTTCAGTTCCTGTGCAAGCTCTCTGCCATCCAAGTCTGAGTGTTCTTTATAGTGCAGTGTCATACTAAGGGCCTCACATTGTTCTGTCAGCTCCTCATTTGAGAGACTTTGGGAGGTTGACAGCACTCCCAACTTCTCTCCCTCATTTTCCAATGTGGAAAAACTTTCCTGAAGGGCTGAAGTTGCAGCATCAACAACGACATTGAAAAATGTCACCTCCAGCTTCTTCAGGGCATCACTCAAAGGCTCATCAAATGATTCGTATGAAAAGTGCAGCTATGTGAACCTCAGCCTTTTTTGTTGTAGAATGGCCTCTACATTCATACCCTCGCAAATATCCTTGGCTGACGTTTGTGCAGTCATACAGCTTGTTGCCCTGTAGTTTCTCAGACCTCTCTCTGTCTTTCTGAGAATACTAACTGCAACATCCACATGCATACTGGGAGACTGCATCAGCTTGCTCACATGTTGGATCTGGCTCAAGATGTCATACCACACCACTGTACAGATGCTGAAGCGGTATGATCCCACCTCTTTATCACAGGGTCTTTGGTTTGATCCCTCACCTCAGTCAGTGAATCTAGAATGATAGAGAAGAATTCTGCCAGCTTGATGTCACTCCCCATTATTGAAGTTCCTGAGTTCATTCTGTATTTGGTGGCCAAGGTAGCTGGTGGTGGGACTCAAGGTCCCTTTTTGGACACTGGATCCAATTGTGCCATCAGTTCAACCTCTTTGATGTAATGCCCATTTGATGGAGAGTACAGTGTTTCTGTGTGTCCTGTTAGTGCCAGATTTCTAATTGCCAGAGACTGCACAATAGCAGTCAGATGTGTCAACACCTCTCTTCATCTTATCCTCTCAGCCTCCATAACTGCCATCTCAAGCGTATCAATTGTTTCCCCTTTTTTGATCCTCATTGCCAGTTCTTTCCATGTTTTCATGCAGTTTTTGTGTTCTGTACTGCTGTCGTGTGAAGTCAGCAAAGAACTTGCTTGTTTCCAGTCTGTCAGTCCTGAGTTTCTTATTAGAAAAGAGTTTGCAGCAGAAGCAGAAAAGGATGTTGTTTCTTTCAGAAAACACCAACCAACTTCTAGGGATTTTTTCACCACTCACCAAGATCTTCCTGAAATACTGGTGGTGGCAACTTCTTCCATCACTCTCATTCCTTGGGAAAACAAAGTTAGATGGTACCTCACTTGGTCCTCTGCAAACTAGTTGTGTCTGAATTCTGTCAGTCAGAACTGAAGGCCAGTCAGCAGGGTCTGTAGACAGTGGTTCAAATACATTTGTTGCACAATTAAATATGCATGTCATTATGCACAATTTATCAAACTTTCAGAATAGGAACCAAATGAACCATACAAGCTCCTTGGCTAATTCTAGGCATAAAACACCCCAGAATACTCAATATATGACAAAATATCAGCATAATATAGTCGTCTTTTAAGTAGCTGCATACCTTTATCTTTTGCGCATTTCTCCTCTTCTTCTTTCCTCTTTTTCCTAAACTGGGAACCTGATGGCTTAGACCTTTTCTTATTCATTTGTGTTGATTTGGCACACGAGCATCAATACATTACCCATCCCCCAACACTGTCAACCAAACCAATACACTGTCAAGACTAAACCAATACACCTTTGTGGTGTGCAGACTGGTTTAATATTATTGTTAATGATTTCACACAATCCAGAACAATATGTCTGTGAAACTATATTCTCACAGTATTATGAATTAATTGTGGTTTATTTGGTAGCATTTCGTAGTGTGACTGATTTTACTAATTGCATTAGTACTGTATAATGTTAGAGGTGCACTATTTGATAGATTCCCCCCTCCCCATCTCGTACTTCTGAGTGGGAGACCTTCCCAGGCAGTAGCCTGCCTAGCTCAAACTAGAATCAGGGTGCCCACTCCGACAAGGTTAATTGACCCACAGTCCCACACGGTGACATTATATAATTGACGTGACGTGCAAATGAGCGATAGAAAAGCCGGCAAAACGCAGCCTTGGGCGGCTGCCCATATTGCCTATACCTAAATCCGTCACTGCTGCTACTCTCTGACTAGTGATCCTGCCAACCAAGGCCAGGTCTGATGAGCTGTTTGGCATAGCAGCTAGCCTAGATTTTTTTTTTGAGGGCTTGAATGCACGCCGCAATGCAGTTATTGTCCCGGGCTTGTGGCTGGCTAGATCCCTGCTTTTTGTTGTCGTTTTAAATATTTCCTGAGACCTGCCCTGTCTGGCAAGGAATAACAGCGTAACCTACATTCCTAGCTATCATGACTAAGACCAAAGCTTGTGGGAGTGCCATTGAGGACAGTGGTGTCTCTCTATCACAGGTGAAGGATCTTTTAAACGAACAAAAATAGTTCTACAAGCAGTTGTTCCAACAACAAGAAAATAGCTTCAAGTGTTTTGTCCAAATATTGGTGGATTCAACGAATGAAAGAATGGACGACCTGACCAGAGAGGTCCAGGACCTGAAGAACAGTTTGCAGTTTTCCCAGGGTCAGCTCGATGAGTTGAAATAGAGAGAGGACATCAGTTGTGTGTGTGAATCCATGATAACAATGACAGATACATCTCAAGGGACAATCAGGGAGGATCAACATGGTTGTGGACGGATTTGCAGAATCTCAACACGAGACCTGGACGGAGTCTGGGGACAAAGTGAGGGAAATTATCTCTGAGAAATTGAAGATGGACCACAGGAAGATTGAGTTGGAGTGCGCCCACAAGACTGGAAAACCGGCCCAGGTGACAGGCCTGTGGAAAAGTTCCTGAGGTTCAAGGACAAGGTAGCTGTTCTGGAAAGAGCCAATAACTTGAGAGGAACGTATATCTTCCTCAACAAAGACTATCCTGAAGCTGTGTGCTAGAAGAGGAAATAACTTATCCCAGCCATGAAAGCTGCCAGAGCGTGTGGGGATACTGCTTACATCCGCTATGACAGGCTCATTGTCCACCCTCCCTCCCAGAAGCCTGGAAGGGATGAGAGCCAACCCTGCAGCACACACACACACACATCAATTAATTAATGGACTGCTGAATGTATATTTGTTTCTCTTGCTTTGTTTGTTATTTTCCATACTATCTCTGATAAGCTACCCAGGAAATTGCTGAAAATAGACCTTACAAATAAGGCTCATGATATCAATAACTTGCTAACATCAGATAACATTCATATATTAGCCATCTCTGAGACTCACTTAGATAATGAATTTGATGATACAGCAGTAGCAGTACAAGGATATAACATCTATAGAAGAGACCGAAATACTTATGGGGGAGGTGATGCTGTATACAGTGGGGCAAAAAAGTATTTAGTCAGCCACCAATTGTGCAAGTTCTCTCACTTAAAAAGATGAGAGAGGCCTGTAATTTTCATCATAGGTACACTTCAACTATGACAGACAAAATGAGGAAAAAAAAACCAGAAAATCACATTGTAGGATTTTTTATGAATTTATTTGCAAATTATGGTGGAAAATAAGTATTTGGTCA
>QNTS01001599.1:222992-236981 GCA_003317085.1 Hucho hucho | reverse complement strand
AATAGTGGCACAGTGAAGTTGCTAAATGCATATAGCTGAAACATGTCTTTTTTGTTTACATTACATATCTAACCCTGGTTGTGTGACTTTTGCTTTAGTTTATTTCTTCCCATATCAAAAGGAATTACAATATGGCCTTTTCTATTTTTCAACTACTATTCTACTTTTCCTCCTGTAGTATATTTCTGGAGTTAAACTATAGTTCTAACAATAATGTATTTTCTCTTAGTACTTCCTGCTCCAGACCAGCTGACTGTTGACTCAGTGGACACCACATCAGCTGCTGTTAGCTGGAGCCAGCCACCAGGATTGGACCAAAGCCAACATCATTACCAGATCTCCTACCACTGTCCAGGGACAGAACCACACATCACTACCACATCTTCACACAGCATCACTCTCTCTGACCTGCAATGTGGTAAACAGTACACTGTCACTGTCTGCACTGTGCTGGAAAATGGAACACAAAGTCAACTGATGTCAACAACCTTCACCACTTGTAAGTAATTACCCTACTTAAGTATTATCTCTGGTGTCAAAGTTTGTTCAACCTTAACTAGCTATCAAAATGACTCTATAAACTAATCATGGTGGATGTGTCAGGATGGGATGTGAAAGTACAGTATCTTCCCTGATGAGAAATATATTTGATGGTAAATTCCCCACTTCTCACAAGGAAGTTTGGTGCTGACATGAATAACAATATCTGAGATCATTGTTTCTTCCTCTCCTGTGAGTCATTATGTCAAGTATCTGGTGTGCCTCTGCTTGCTTTAACCCAATGAGTCCCAACGTCACGCCTGCATGATTTAGTACCTTTAAACCCTTTTAACCATTGTGTACATACTTCTAGGTTGTACTTTTGGATTTGTCTATTTCTTCTGCATCCGTTGGTATCAACCATTAGTCTGTTTGATTAAAAGAGGCTGAGTAGGGAGAAGTGTAGCTGAGACACGGGTGGATCACGATGGGTCCTGGGGCTGGGTCTTTTTACAGAAACGTCTGTTGAGTTCGAATGGTTTGAGCTACAACCAATGAAATGCTATCTATGAAAAGCTGAGACTCTCACGAACACGCATATGAAACGTTCTGCTCTATGTCACTCACAAACTACACAAGAGTTGTTAGAATGTAAATGGTTCTTCTACACAGAAGATCATAGGATATCCCAGGACATACACTAGTGTCTATAATACTATAATAATCTCACATAGTTGCTATCACAAACTCCAAATTCCACACAGTTGTCACTGACGAAAGGGATATTAATTTCACAATAAGCAAACAATTTCTGTACGAACAGAAATAATGTACATGCATTCATATCCGTTTTTCTGCTTCGGCTGACCATATTATTTGTATTGACATTTGTCAACACTCATGGATGCAAATGTTTTTGTAAATTGATTAAGTTCTACTTGAAGACCTAGGTGTGTCCTGAAAAGCAAATGGTTAAACACTTCATTGTGAGGCTAAATATAAAAACTGGACATGCAGATAAGTGAAAGTCAATTAAATGAAAAGTCACATTTTGCTGGGTTCTTTGGACTGAAAGGGTTAAGTTTTTCCGAAGGACAAGTTAAAACATTTCTCATTGTGGAAAGGATTTATAATTCCTTTCTTTGTATCCATGGTGGCAACAATTGAATAGTGGCACAGTGAAGTTGCTAAATGCATATAGCTGAAACATGTCTTTTTTGTTTACATTACATATCTAACCCTGGTTGTGTGACTTTTGCTTTAGTTTATTTCTTCCCATATCAAAAGGAATTACTATTTTTCAACTACTATTCTACTTTTCCTCCTGTAGTATATTTCTGGAGTTAAACTATAGTTCTAACAATAATGTATTTTCTCTTAGTACTTCCTGCTCCAGACCATCTGACTGTTGACTCAGTGGACACCACATCAGCTGCTGTTAGCTGGAGCCAGCCACCAGGATTGGACCAAAGCCAACATCATTACCAGATCTCCTACCACTGTCCAGGGACAGAACCACACATCACTACCACATCTTCACACAGCATCACTCTCTCTGACCTGCAATGTGGTACTCAGTACTCTGTCACTGTCTGCACTGTGCTGGAAAAAGGAACACAAAGTCAACTGGGATCAACAGCCCTCACCACTTGTAAGGATTTACCCTACTTAAGTATTATGTCTGGTATCAAAGTTTGTTAAACCTTAAATAGTTATCAAAATGACTCTATGAACTAATCATGGTGGATGTGTGAGGATCGGATGTGAAGGTACAGTATCTTCCCTGATGAGAAATATAGTTGATTGTAAATTCCCCACTTCTCACAAGGAAGTTTGGTGCTGAAATTAATGACAATATCAGTTCATTGTTTCTGCTTGCTTTAACCCAATGAGTCCCAATGTCACGCCAGCATAGTTAGTAATATTAAATCCTTTGTGTACAGACTTTTTGGTTGTACCATTGGATTTGTCTATTTCTTCTGTGTGATTAATAGAGGCTGAGTAGGGAGAAGTGTTGCTGAGACAAGGGTGGATCACGATGGGGCCTGGGGCTGGGTCTTTTTACAGAAATGTCTGTTTAGTCCAAAGGGTTTGAGCTACAAACTATGAAATGCTATCTATGAAAAGCTGAGACTCTTAATGAACACGTACATGTAACTTTTTGCTCATATTATGGCTGTCCCAGACTCAAAAAATCTTGTTCTACAAATCGATTGGTCAAAAGTTTTAAACGTGTATTTTTCAATATATATGAGATTTATTCCTATTTGACTAAAATTATTGAGCTTACGGTTTGATTATATAAGACAAATGTCTCAAGATGGCGCCACAGATCTAGATAATCAGAAGGGGAATAAATGTAACCTGACCCAACTCTTCTCCTCCAGCTCCTGCTGGCTTTCACAGATTCTGCTATTAAGCTCATGAAGTTGCCGGTAATGGGCTACACCAGGTGTCTGCAACCTTTCTCATGTGGAATTCCAATTTATCTTACCATTTCTACAAATCTGCATGCCAGTTGTGGTATTCATATGCACATTTTGCACAGTTTAATTTAATTTATAATGACGTCTTCATATCTCAAAATCATTGTCATGTGTTTAATCAAAATTCTCACTTTTTCTATTCATTCTTAAAATGAAGATTTTTTTTTTTGTACTGTGATGTATCATTCATATATTTTGTTGGTATTTGATGGTAGTCAACTTACCAAATAAATAATTACGTCAGAAAAACAGTTTAGCACATACAGATGTAGGATCTTAATTTCATCAATCTTTTGTTGAAAGTTTTCCTACAGTACACAGCAGGAAATGCAACGTTTGTAATTTACACTTTGAAAGTTCAGACTTGATTTACCCTTAAAAAATGAATCAACCCCTATAAAAATGTAAATAAATAATTCCCATTTCCTATTGCTGCAGGAATATTTTCCTGCTGTATAAAACTGTCTCAAATTAAGATCCTGCATCTGTACAGGCGATGCTGTATAGATTATTTTGTGCAGACCATGAAGTACAGCTTTGTGTCAAGAAGGAGTGTGAAACTTTAGCCGTTCCTCAAAATGTGCTAATATGTGGCACATGAAGACCAGATCTCTTAAAAAAAAAAAGGTAACAAATGTCCTTCTTATCCAACAGAAAGCCAACTGCAGACACAAAATGAGGAGGTACAGATTGTACTGGTGGGGAAGACTGGAGCTGGGAAAAGTGCATCAGGAAACACCATTATTGGGACAAAAGCTTTCAATTCAAAGTTTTCCTCCATTTCTCTGACAAAAGACTGTAAAAAGAACAGAGGGAAGGTGGATGGGCAAAGTGTAGCTGTTATTGACACCCCAGGTTTGTTTGATACTTCATTGTCCAATGAGGAGGGACTGAGAAAGATCGCTCATTGCATCCGTCTCTCTGCACCTGGTCCCCATGTGTTCCTGGTTGTGATCAAGCTGGGAAGATTCACTGAAGAGGAGCAGAAAATTGTGGAGATGATTCATAGATTCTTTGGTGATGAAGCATCGAAATACGCCATGATTCTCTTCACACATGGTGACCTTCTTGATGATGAAAACATTGAAAACTTCCTGCTTGAAAATCCAGGTCTGCAAAGTTTAGTTTCCCAATGCAATGGGGGATATCATGTCTTTAACAATAAAGATGAGAATCGCTCCCAGGTCACTGAGCTGCTTGAGAAGATAAACAAGATGGTGAAGATGAATGGAGGAGGCCATTACACCACTGAGATGTTCATGGAGGCTGAGAGAGCGATTGAAGAGGAGAAGAACAAGATCCTGAGATAGAATGAAGAGAAGATGTGCAGCGAGATGGAGAAACTAAAGGAAGAAAAAGTTAAACAAGAGGCTCAGGAGAAAGAGCTTAAAGAGGAGAATGAGAGGATACTGAGAGAGAATGAAGAGCTGAAACACAAACATGAGGAGGAACTGAAGAAAATGGAACAAGAGGCTCAGGAGAAAGCGATTAAAGAGAAGAATGAGAGGATCCAGTTAGAGAAGGACAGGCAGACACTCGGAGTTGGAACTGTGGAAACTGAAGATGGAAAAAGAGGCTAGGGCTAAAGACAAAGGAGTTGAGGAATAAATATGTAAGGGAGGCTAGAGATGAAGCTGAAAATAGAAACATCTTTAGTACGGCTTGGAATTTTATTTGGGGTTCTTAAAGCTGTGCAGTTATAAGTGATGAAAGTGATGATACCTTGAATAATACTACAGTACACAATGAAAATCTGAAACAATGCTGTTCTAGAGTCCCAAGCTTAGTCATATTGAATGTAATTGTAATTACAACTGAATTGCATTGCATTGAATGAGCCATGTACAGCATACACTGTTGTCATTATAATGTTATAGTCTGTAACTGTGGACCCATTGACTTCTATAGATGTATATTCTATAGCTTACATAAAGCTCTATGACATTAACCTGGCTCTGCTGTGTCTGTTTATATCACCAGTAAACATTACGGAATGATCAATTAACACAAATTCCGGATACAATATTCATTCAATGTTTTTATTTGTATTCAATGAGGACATTTTCTTGAAATAACACAAATAATTATCATGGCAGTTTATTAAAACTGATAACTCCAAATGATGATACTTACAGTAACAATGCCAATGATCATTTAAGACAAGTGCCAGATATTATTACATTCAATGAGGACATTTTCTTTAAATAACAAATAATCATGACAGTTTATTAAAACGGGTAATTCCCAATGATGACACTTACAGTAACAATGCTAATCATAAGAGCCTTGCATGTAGAGGAAGGGTTCTAGTAGAAACAACAGAGCCCCTGTCCAGAAACAACCCCTAACTAGCCCCTTCCTATAAAGCACTGGTGGAGATCTGAGAGGATTGGAAAGGTTTAAGCAATATGGTGAAATTCCACCTAGCCTCTTAGAGGGCAAGGATTCAACCTATCAAATCCTTTCAGATCTCTACAAGTGTCTAGGGAAAAATGTTTCTGGACAAGAACAGAGAAATGATACATTAGTATTATTACTACATTATTATTCCACCTAGCAACCGACCAACCAACATCCCAACCAGCAGAAGGGTTTAGTATACCCTTCTGCTGGTTGGGAGTATTTCTATTTTGCACATTCATCTACTGCACATCTACCATTCCAGTCTTTAATTGCTATATTGCAATTACTTTGCCACCATGGCCTTAAACCTTTTATTGCCTTACGTTCCTTATCTTACCTCATTTGCACACATTGTATATATATTTGTTTTTCTACTGTATTATTGACTGTATGTTTGTTTACTCCATGTGTAAGTCTGTGTTGTTGTATGTGTCGAACTGCTTTGCTTTATCTTGGCTTTATCTTGGCCAGGTCGCAGTTGTAAATGAGAACTTGTTCTCAACTTGCCTACCTGGTTAAATAAAGGTGAAATAAGTAAAATAAAATAAAAGTAGTTAGTATATACGTGACTTCAGGGCAGCTTTCATTTATTGGTATTATAAGTAAAATATGTTTTAATCAAGAAGATTCTCAGCCTTCAAAAGAAAAATAGTCTTCATGCATTGCATTACACTCTCTGACTCGGTTGTTCCATGGACATATGGGTCGGTGTTCATACCATTATCATTATGACATCATCAATATGGGACAGAACAATGGAATTATTTGGATGGAAGCATACAGTTGTCCAGACTCTGTAAATCATGCTGTTTAAACTGTGAAGTAATAAAGAGACTCTCTAGCCAGCACAGATGAGTGTGACTGGCTACGTCCCAATACACTGGTTTATGTTTCCTCCTCTTCCTTTCCTACAGATCACTAGCTAGATTAAGTGGTTAGAACTGGTTATAAATGTTAATAGCTATAGTCATACACCTTTTTAAGTCCCCTCATATCAGTTAATATTATATAAATATGGCCGGGACCTTTTCCTGACCAAATGACCTGACTAGGAAAACCTTCAGGTCTATAACTAAGGCCTGAAGTTGTACCTGGTCAGGTCATGTATTGCTTTTCCTAGAAGTAAAGGGTATGAGGAATGGAAGCCATTTAAGTGTATTGAGACACAGCCATGTGAGTCATAGTGGCCTGGTCTGTCTGGGGTCCTCCTGGCCAGCAGAGGGAGGCAAACAAACCTTAAACTCTGGGTATGACAGACAAAATGTCATCCTATTCCCTATATAGTGCACTACTTTTGACGAGAGCCCATAGGGAATAGGGTGCCATTTCAGATAAAAAAAACTGTCAGCTTCAAAAGACAAGGAACCAGCATCCCTATGAAATCAAGAGTGGAGTGATTCTCATCAATAGTGTCAAAAAACATTATAGTAAAGATTATGTACACCTCAATCACTTCATAAAAATGATTACACTCAGTTCTCTAATCTCTCACACACAGGTACGGAGAAATGACCAGCGAGCCGTTAACATTTCAAAACAGACATTAACAATCTTTAGTAATTTTGGGAGTCACACACATACTATTTCACTCACACACACACAGAATATTGAGTGGAATAATCAGTACAATAAGTAAATAAACATTCTGTTTCAAAGTTACAGAAGCTGTTAAAACACACAGAGTGGATACCTGGATCATAGAGGGTTATGGGAAGAAGAAGCACCTGTTTGAATTCAGTACAAAATCTCCAGCACCATCCAGACCAGTGAAGAATCATTAGTAGGAATCAAATAGAAAGATTCAGAGTGTAGAAAGTGAGTGAACAAACCAGGGACACACTGACATTATCAAATGGCTCCAGGTCAACAACCAATATATCAGATCTCACATTAACCTCTCTTAGGGAGTGGGTTAACCCACTTCTGGTTTCCCATTCTGCTTCTCCCTTGTTACTCCCAATACAACCACCTCCACACACACACACAGAGTAGGTTTAAAAAGCATACATTGTAGTTCTCCATCATATCCACGAGAAGAAGATATACACTGTGATAGAATTATAATAATTAAACGTGAAACTAGAATGGATCCACTACAATGTACTGCATTGATTCAATATTCAAGTCCTCCACCATATGAGGTTGTGCAGTGGTGGTGAAAGGTTGGTGAAAGGTTTCTCACTTGAAATATTCACAATAATGCTCCATGAAAGAGTCTGGTCATTTGCTAGCAACATATTAGCTAGACCCACTAGACACAACCAGAAAAACACAGCAGGAAAATGGAACAGTTATTGCATTATAGCACAGCATTATTGTATTATATGACTGTTTTTTTCCTCTTATTATGCTCTGGGATCAGTGGACTCTTATAACATCATGAGATAGCAGCCAGGAAACAGTAGGCTACTGTTCATACCTTTTCATCATGGAACTCTCCTCTCAGCACCTCCGGGGCCCTCCAGAAGGGGGAGCCCACTACTGCCAGAGGCTGCTTATACTAGAGGAGAAGAGAATAACACATTAAATATATAAAACATGTATTTTTCAGGAGCGAAAAACAGAATAGAATTTACAGCAATGGATTTAACTTGCGTTAATCTAGACTGAGCTACATGTGTAGTTTCTGTTTGATAGTTGAGAGCAGTCATGATGGGAATTTTGGGAGCCAGTTATAGTCCTGTAGTCTGGGTAACTCTCACTGTACTAACCTGTAGTCTGGGGAATGTTCTCAATGTACTAACACGCAATTTATGGAACTTTCTCACAGTACTAACCTGTAATTTGGGGAACTTTCTCACAGTAGTAACCTGTAGTCGGGGGAACCTTTTCACAATACTAACCTGTAATCTGAAGAAATATCTCACAGTACTAACTTGTAGTCTAGGGATTTCTCACAGCACTAACTTCTGACCTGGGGAACTTTCTTACAATACTAACCTACAATCTGGGGAACTTTCTCACAATACTAATCTGTAGTCCGGGTAACTTTCTCAAAGTACTAACCTGTAGTCTGGGGAACTTTCTCACAGCAATAAACTGTAGTCTGGGGAAGTTCCTCACAGAACTAAACTGTAGTCTGGGGAACTTTCTGTTATAAATGATTTCATATGATTTAAATGTTTAACTTCTTAAGAAGCGGAAGCTGAAGGGGCAGGTTATGGAGAGTCTGGCGTGCCCAAAGTAAAAGGCCTGCCACTCAGGCCCAGAAACTAGGATATGCACATAATTAGTACTATTGGATAGGAAACACTGAAGTTTCGGAGAGTGTTACAATATTGTCTGTGAGTATAACAGAACTCATATAGCAGGCGAAAACCCGAGGAATTTCTGTCCTGGAACAAGTGTTTTTGACACATTGCCTCATTTTGAACCCCTCCCTATTGAAAACAGACATATATGGGAGTAAGATTGCAGTACCTATTGCTTCCACTGGATGTCAACAGTTTCTGGACAGTGTTTGGTGATGTTAGGTTGCTCTGAATGGTAATAGAAGAAGAATTTCGAACTAGTCATCGTCCAGTTTATAATCCGGTTTAAATATTATAGTATATATACATAAAAGTGTTCCTAAGGATACATTATCAATGATGTTTGATTACACTTGTCCAAGAACATAGGTATAATTTGAACATGTTCTCTTCACGTTTCAATGGGCGACTCAACAGTGGATTTTGTGATCATAACACGCCAACCAAACGGAGATTTATGGATATAATAAATGACTTTTTCTAACAAAAGAACCGTTGGATGTCTTCGTTGGACACTTGGGAAGCCCTCAACAGAAGTTCTTTGAAAGGTAAGTGATTTTATATTAGCGATTTTATGCATTTTGTGAGACCCGCAATGGTTATGGATTTATGCTAATGCATAAAATATGAGAGGGGCTATCCTCAAACAATCAAATGTTGTAATTCTATGTGAACAAGATAATCCCATCAATTCTACAGACCGGTCACTGAAATAAAGTCCAAAGCAGGAGGAGAGGGAAGCCTAATATAGAGGTGGGAGATAGAAGATATTAATGTCAAAAGTCCCAAGAAACAACAGAAAAATTGGCTGTTAACTAGGGCTTTACGACCCTTGGAAAATAGCTTATAGTTGTATACGGGTGAGATCTAATGTCCGATTGAAAGTCATCTCTATAGATAACGTTTCCGGAAAGCCTAATATAGCGGTGTGAGATATTAATGTCAAAAGTCCCAAGAAACAGAAAAATAAGCGGTTAACTAGGGCTTTACGACCCCTGGAAAATAGCTTATAGTTGTATACGGGTGAGATCTAATGTCCAATAGACAGTCATCTCTATAGATAAAGTTTCCAGAACGGAGAAACCCACATGGTAGAACACATACACATAGAGTGTGGGAATACACATAGGACATAACTATAGTAATTTGATAACATTAGGAACCACACACTTAGATCATGGAGACCTAATGTAGATATACCTAGGTCAAAGAGATACACATAGATCGTGAACATAGAGGGCTAGCACACACATAGGGGGTAGTGACATATACATTACGTGTGAAACACATAGAGATAAGTTTTATTAACAATGGGCAGTAAATCCTCAGAAGAGGTTCCCGCTCTTACGGGAGATGAGATATATATGGAGTCTAAGGATAAAATAAACATTTATTTTGGTCCAAAATTGAGAAACAATTATGAATTTGATGGACGTCTAGATGTAGAAAAGCTAGAATTGATGATAAAACAGATCCACAAGGTATGTGGAGATAGGAAAGAAAAAGGCAAGTGGAATAAAAGATAAAAAGGAAGTCGATAAGAAGGTAGAACCAAGTCAGACATGGATAGTACAGATCAGATTGCCAGTTCCATCGGCACCTCCGACACAGGCAGGAAAGAGAGAGAAGTTCGGGAACAAAGGTTCCCTCAGTGTAGGAGAGAGAAGAGGGGTGAAGTGCTACAATTGCCGGAAGTTAGGGCACCTCGCCAGGGAGTGTAAGGCAGCATGTACCCATTGTGGAAGACAGGGTTATAATAATCGCGATTGTGCTAAGGAAAAGGGAAGACAACCTCAGCCCAGAAAGAGAAGGGAGAAGCAAGTACAGTATGTATGTTAATTAAGGGAGACATTGATGACCATGTATTAGAAACCTAGAAGCAGATATCATAAATTCCTTCATCTAAAAAATGTACTACATTTGCGACAGAAAAAAGTATTATATTTAGTAATGGTTAACAGAAATAATCTACAGTATAATAGCTATTAAATTTGCTGATTGGAAGTTGGTCTATTAGCGATAAGAGTATTTTTGTACATGATTATGGCAGTGAGAGACCAACCATATAATACCGTGTGTGTGTGTGTGATGTGAATGGTTGTAGGAATGTCTAACTGGAGCATGGAAGGGCCTGGACATTTCTGTTTGATTTCAACATATGGTTTAACACACATCCCCAAGTACACACAGACAATCAATGCGATTGCGGAGCTCTCACTGAAGTGTGGGATTTAATTTGTATAGAAATGTTTTGAAAAGCCCTGAATAGTTAAACAATTCCTGGTGGACTGATCAACTTCATTATGAATTGAAAAGACAGGGGGATTTAATTTGAACATTTGTGAGAAACACCATTTTCTATCCAAATTGTACTATTACTATTTAGGAGATTATTATTATCTCCTTAGGAATTTATAAATATGTTTTTGGGAAATAGAGCCTTGCTCAGTCTGTATATAGAAAGGAGAGAGTACCCTGCCATAGCTGATTAGGTTTGGGCAGATAATCATATTGGTTAAGTAGTAAAAGTCAGACAGAGACAGGCACCCCCGCCTTATATGAGTAGAAAGAGGAGGGGGGAGGCCAGGAGGAAAAGAGAGAGAGGCGCCCAAAACCTGACTCAGTGGATAAAGATGAGGAACCCTGACTAGAAACTAATACCGACAAAATAGACAGGAAGGATTTAGAAGACTGGTACGGGAAACATGACAGTGACTGTATGGATGACAATTTAGACCTTGATATGTTGGATAAAATTGACCCTGAGAGTGAGGTGTTTGAACTAGCAACAGTAGACCTTGCTCTAGCTCAAGAAGAGAAACCTTTTTTGACACTTACTGACATGGGAAAAATAATAACGTTTCTTTGTGATACGGGGGCATGTAGGACAGCTATATGCAGTGAGGACGTACCGAAAGAGATTCAATCTTCTGGGAAAAAAATTGTTCGTTACGCGTCTGGCCATCATTGTGTGGAAAGGCTCTCGACTCCCATAACTCTCAGACATTTAATGGATTTATGCTAATGCGTAAATATTAGAGGTGCTACCCTCACCGTAAAGCCTTTTTGAAATCTGAAAACGTTGTGATATTGCCAAGAGTCAGAGCTCTTGATGGCTATGAAACACTTGTATATTGATGCATTTTTTATAATTCAACTTTTGGATTTTGAATTTGGCGCTTTACATTTCACCGGGTAGTGTCGGGAGTGCGCCCCACTGCTCCCTAACAGAAGCGACCAGACCCTATCGGTCCAGTTCTGCTCTCTAACTCTGCGTGTGTTCCACGGTGTTTGTATGTGTTCCTACCTTTTTGCAGTGGGTAACGTGGACCCAGGTTGCTCTTTCTGCTATTCTAATGGCAAAGGCTGTGACCAACAACCTGGTAGGGACCTTCCCAACGTTTCCAGTCATTTTTCTTCAGAGACTGGACACACACCCAGTCACCTGGCTGGATCGTATGGCTCACCTCCTTCTGTAGTTCTTCTGTTGGGCATAAAATCTCTGACATACGGGTGTGGTTAGCAAACAACTTCTCATGTGATCTGCTACTGTATCTTCCTAACTCTCGCTCTAAAAAGATCTACCAAATACTTTCTCAAATGGAGATAATCCCTCCTTGTCTGGGGTTATCCGAATATCTCATTAATACTATTAGTAGACATTTTACCCAATTTCATCCTGTACTCAGGTGTGTCTATCTTAACAGGTACTCTGCTTCTCAGAAATTCCCCCCCCCATTATCACTCATGTGTACTGTTGGGGCGCTGTTTGCTCTCCAGTTTAATTTACATCTGTATCTGTCTGTGGATGGGCTATATTGCACCCCCCCCCCCCTCCCCCGTGACCCAGTCTGTCAGGCGTTTCCCATTATCCCATATCCTTCCATTTCTCGGAAGGCTCTTTAGCAAGGGACACATGTGGGCTCCATTTTTCTCTATAAAATTGCTGGATAGGAGCAGGCAATTCCACCTCCACAGCCGCATGAGTAGAATCATAGTGAAACCATTTTAAACCTACAATGAGGGAAAAAAAGTATTTGGTCCCCTGCTGATTTTGTACGTTTGCCCACTGACAAAGAAATTATCAGTCTATAATGTTAATGGTAGGTTTATTTGAACAGTGGGAGACAGAATAACAATAAAACAATCCAGAAAAATGCATGTGAAAAATGTTATAAATTGATTTGCATTTTAATGAGGGAAATAAGTATTTGACCCCCTCTCAATCAGAAAGATTTCTGGCTTTGATACAGGTAACGAGCTGAGATTAGAAGCACACTCTTAACGAAGATTTCCTACCCCGACCTATCATCACTGTAATGTGAGTATGGGGTGGTACCTAGCAGACTGGCTAAGGGCAGGAGAGGGTTGGCGGTTTTTGGGAATATGGGGAACCTTGAGCTGCATCATAGCTTTGATTATCTTTTTTATACATCCTGATTCACCACCTCCGGTACAAATTATATGATGTCGCTGACAGGTTTAAGAAGTAAAAGACAAGTTATATAATACCCGACCCCTCATGAATAAGGAGGATATAAAAAAAGGAGTCCAAATAGGCGATGATGTGAGATTTAAGGTAAATATTAAACATTTTCCCTAATAGAGCAGGAATATGGGTGCATAATAAATTGTATAAGATTTTTCAGGACTTTGTGATACCTTTATATTTCTGTTTGGGACCCACTTCATCTTGTTCTTGGCCTAGGTAATTAATGGAGAAGATGCTCATTTACAAAAAAAACTGCAAATCCGGATGGATTTTCCTCGGGTTTTCGCCTGCTATATCACTTCTGTTATCCTCACATACATTATTTTAACACTCTTAGAAACGTCAGAGTGTTTTCTATCCAATAGTACTAATGTGCATATCCTATTTTCTGGGCCTGAGTGGCATGCATTTTACTTTGGGCACGCCAGACTCTCCAAAACCGTCTATATGCAGCCGCTCCCTAAGAAGTTAAAGTCCTGAGGAGAGTGAACGAGGTGTGTTACAGGTTACAGCTTCCTTCTGATTATAAAATTAACCCCTCGTTCCATGTGTCTCTCCTCAGGCCGGTGGTGGCTGGTCCGCTCCAGGACTCTGAGGTGTGGGATGTTCCTCCGCCCCCTCTGGACATCGAGGGGGTCCAGGCGTACTCCGTCCGCTGCATCCTAGACCCGAGACGCCGGGTGGGGGGCCTTCAGTACCTGGTGGAGTGGGAGGGGTACGGACCGGAGGAGGATATATTGGATCCTGAAATGCTAAGGGAGTTTCATCGTCGCCGGCCGGATCGTCCTGCACCTCGCCCTCCGGGCCGTCCCCTAGGCCGGTGTCGGCGTGCCGCTGGAGCCGCGCGTCGGGGGTGGGGGGGGGGGGGGTTTGGGTA
>QNTS01001599.1:204811-222158 GCA_003317085.1 Hucho hucho | reverse complement strand
GGGGGGGGGGGGGGGGGGGGTTTGGGTACTGACACGACTTCAGCTGAAGTCGGTCCCTCTTCCTGTTCGGGCGGTGTTCGGCGTTCGTCGTCACCGGTTTTCTAATCATCACCGATTCCCTTTCTGTGTGTCTATTGATTTTGGTTTTGATTATACACACCTGTTGGTATTTCTCCCTTTTCCCATCTTTCCTTTGTGCGTGATTGTGTTTGTTAACTAGACAGGGAGCGGTGGGTCGCCACTCCCGACACCACCAGGTAAAATGTAAAGCGCCAAATTCAAAATCCCAAAGTTGAATTATTAAACATCCACCAATATACAAGTGTTTCATACTCATCAAAAGCTCTGTTTCTTGGCAATATCACAGCGTTGTCAGATTTCAAAAAGGCTTTACGGCGAAAGCTCTACATTTGATTGTTTGAGGGCAGCACCTCACATACTTTCTCATAGCCATGAATTCATTAGCCAGCGTGGCACACACAACACATTTCACAGCGAAAACAAATCAATTACCTGTTGAAGAACTTCTGCTGAGGTCATCCTAAGTGTCCAACGAAGACAATCCATGGTTCTTTTGTTAGAAAAAGTCATGTATTATATCCATAAATCTCCATTTGGTTTGCGCGTCATAGTCAGAAACGACAGCCTCCACTAGTCCATTGAAACGTGGTGCGAACTCGTTCATCTTATACCTATAAACTTGTCCAAGAACATTCAAACATAGTTTTAAATGTATCCTTAGGAACACTTTTACGTATATTTACTATTATAAATCAACCGGAATATAAACTGATGGATAACGAGGATAAATAAGACACTGTGCGACTTCTCGGGCGCGCGCCCTGGGTACTGTTGTCATCAAGAGGGGACCCACTTGTTTGGTCTTTTTCTCTGGTCTAAAGCATCCAAAATGGAGGAAAACACCATCTCGAGGCTGTTGACATCATAAGGAAGCGACGTGTACTGCATTCATATGCCCTTATATGGTCATTTTCATGAGGGAGGGGTTCCCAAATGAGCAATGTGTCAAAATCACTTTTTCCAGGACAGAAATTCCTCGGGGTTTTGCCTGCCATATCCGTTCTGTTTCACTCACAGACAAATGGTTAACAGTTTTGGAAAATTCAGAGTGTTTCCTATCCAATGGTACTAAATATATGCATATCTATTTTCTGGGCCTGAATGGGAGGCATTTTACTTTGGGCACGCCAGGCTCTCCAAAACCGTCACCTCGGGAGCTGCTCCCTGAGAAGTTATCTCCAGTGTATTTCGCTTCATTCCCAGTTTTGCTCTACGAGTATTTGATTTTGTTTTTCGGTACCTAGGGTGGTTTGTCGCCCGTTACTTTGGTTTATTGTTTGTATGAGTATATTTTGTAATGTTTTTGGTGTTTTCCTGGTGACATTATTAAATTATTCATTTCATACAACCTACCTCCTGCACCTAACTCCTACTACTTACCACAGACGTCACAGAATTGCCCACAGTCTTTTAGAATATCAAAACATTATGATCATGGGACCTTACCCTTATGACCTCATGGGTTTCATAATTCAAAGAAAGGCTCATTGTCCACACCTTTTTTTTCATTAATTTGGACAAAGTACAATTAAAACATACATCTCAGAGGAAATGCTAAGCCTTGTCCATGATGTATCACATTTTGTATAAAATTGATGGTCACTCAGATTCATAACATTTTGTGGACATCCCTGGGCCCAATAATGGGCATTGAGTTTAGTCAGCATTTATCACTAACAACTTTATAGAAAAAGGAGGAAAGATGTCACCAGAAAAAAAAGTTACAAAACATAGGAAATCAGTTAGCAAATCAGCTGAACAGTTGTATCAATTCTGAGTAGGAATACAGAGAGACAAGATGTTAAACACAGGATATGTGCTAAAGATAGATACTGTATATCTTCCTTATCAACATGAAGAACAACTGATGAACGTATGTCCTCATAAACTACAGTTCACAAAGACAAGGGAAATGGTGTAAGAGCTCTGCTTGAAGCTTTAGTTAATGTGGAATTACATGTAGATAGGTAACAAATGGATTATAATTCATAATCAGGAAGAGCTCCCACAACCATGCTGTTATTTTATCAACCATGAGAAAAAAAATGGTGGCTTAAAATACAGCAATGTAGGTTAAATTGTCAGTCTCACTCGGTAGTGCAGTTCTCTGTAACTTTCACTGCTGCTTTTGGTCCAATTGCAGCTCTTAGTAGCCCAACTACTACTGCCCCTATTGGACCTGCTACTCCCCCCACTAATGCCCCTACTGCTCCCCCCACTAATACACCTGCTATCCCCCCACCCCATAAAAGCGATTGTGTAGAAGTTTTGCTAAATGTATTAATATTTTTTTCATAAAACGTTTGCATATGATTCTTTCCTGTTAATTGGTCTACTTTGTCTAAAAGCTCCTTCACCTGACCTTCATTGTCTGTATCATTATTGTTGAACACATGGTAACGTCCTCCACATTTCTGAACCAGTTTCTCTAGGTTTTGGTCCACTCTGATAAACTGATCTATAGTATTGTTCTTCAGTTTGTCTCCATAACTAAAGAGCACTATGGTATATTCACTGACAGAGGGACTTAACATCTTCTCCAGTGTGTCCATCACTCTCTTCTCTTGCTCTGTGAAGCGGCCCAGCTGAATGACCAGTAGGAAGGCATGGGGACCTGGTTTAGAGAGAGACAAAGCACTCTCCATTTCTTCTCTGACTTTCTCTTCAAAGAGGTCACTGTTGAGCAGACCTGGAGTATCCACCACCATCTCTTCTCTCACTCTTCAGGGTCAGTGACATGAAACTGACCCCAGATTCAAACACTTCTTGGCCCATGATGGTGTTTCCTGCTGCACTCTTCCCCACTCTGTCCAGGCCAACCAACACCAATCTCAGGCCATGGCCAACGTCAGCTACTAAAATAAAGAGTCAGATGAGAGAAGAGCGTATATATATAAAACTATATATCCTCTATTTTATGCAAGATGTCTCATGAAGCAACTATTTTTCAAGTGAGTTTTGGCCGATTAAGTATTTAGAACAGCATTGTGCATTTGATGTGTCAGTAAGTATGTAAAATAAGAAATATAAAACAGCCTACAGGCTCCCGAGTGGTGCAGCGGCCTAAGGCACTGCATCTCAGTACTGGAGGTGTCACTACAGTCCCTGGTTCAATTCCAAAATGTATCACAACCGCCTGTGATTGGGAGTCCTATAGGGTGGTACAAATTTGGCCTAGCATTGTTAGGGTTTGGCTAGGGTAGGCCGTCATTTCAAAACTAGCTGACTTAACTAGTTAAATAAAGGATAAAAATACTTCACATTTTAACTACTAGTGAACCTCATGAAATCAACATTACAGCAAAAGAAAACATTGAGTATAAAATATATAGAATTATCATGACATAGAGTATTAGTGTCTGGGTTATGCAGTCAGTAGTACTGTATGTATGTTATTTTCTTGTATCAAATAAAAAAAAACACATGGTATCTTTATATGACAATTTTTTATGCTCAGTGCATTGATCTACATGTTAGTCATTTAGCAGACGCTCTCATCCAGAGTGACTTACAGTTATTGGCCCAACAATCTTAACTGCTAGGCTACCTGAATCTCTCTCACAGGCACGAACACACAAACAGACTTTAAAAACTTTTATTCTTTACTTATTTCCCACACAATTAATTTGACATGTGCTATCATTTTGCAATGTGAAAATAATCTATGTAAAAGTAAAATTGAATGTTTAAATAAGTATTTTGTGTTTTAGCAATTAATTAGTACAACATTAGCATTCATTAGATACTACTGCATGGTCGGAACTAGAAGCACAAGCATTTCGCTACACTCGCATTGACATCTGCTAACCATGTGTATGTGACAAATAAAATTTGATTTGATTTGATTTGTAATGAATAGCCAGGAGGACAATGAACAAAATCTGTCATTTTTAAGAATCAAATAATTTCATAATTACGCCAAACCAATGATAGATGATGTTGAAGTAATGTTACACATTCTCATTGTATAATGCATTTTTCTTTTGAGGTTGTAGCCAAAGCTACTCCAGTTCCTACTCCAAGTCATACGGCTCCCCCTACTACTGCACCCACTGGACCCGCTACAGCCCCTCCCACTGCTCCTTGCAGAGTTGAGGTGATTATACATGATCCTATGCCTAGACATAATCCAGCTGTAGCACCAACAGCTGTGGATACACATTTAATGAATGTGTTACTTTCCTCAGCTTTCTTTCTAGCTTCTTTTTCCTGATGCTGTTTCAGTTCTTCTTCAGCTACCTTCAGAGCCTCTCCTTTATGTTTTTTCTTCAGTTCTTCCATCTCTCTGTCATTCTTCTCTTTATTCTCTTTCAGGATACACTCTTTCTCCTCTTCAATTGCTCTCTCAGCCTCTTGGAACATCTCAGTGGTGTAGAAGTTTCCTCCATTCCATTTGACCATTTTGCTAATCTTCTCAAGCAGCTCAGTAACCTGGGAGGGATTTTTGCATTTGTTGTTGAAGACATGATATCCCCCTTTACATCCCAGTACAAAAGCATGAAGATCTTTGTTCAGGTGCACAAATTCTTCAATTGTTTTTGTCTTTCCCTTTTCGCCACCAGTAGATCTCCATGAGTGAAGAGCACAATTGTATAGTTTGCTGACTGTTTTTTGCTCTTCTGGTGTGAATCTACCCAGCTGGAGCACTATCAGAAACACATGGGGACCAGGAGAGGAGAAGGAGATGCACCTCTTGATCTCCAGCAGTATCTGATCATTGGTATAGGTTGTGTCAAACAAGCCTGGGGTATCAATAACCGCTAAACCTTGCCCATTTACTTCTCCCCTGTTCTTGTCACACGTGGTTGTCACAGAGGAGGGAGCTATATCTGATTCAAAAGCATATTTCCCCAGGATGGTGTTTCCTGCTCCACTCTTTCCCACTCCAGTCTTCCCAACCAGAACAATCCTCAGCTCATTTTGTGTCTGCCGCTGGAGTTCTGTTGGATTAAATGGACAAGGCTGTTACCCTTTAAAGAGGTCTAGTCCCCATGTACAACTTCTTAGCACATTGTGAGGAACAGCTACATTTTTCAGTTTCTCACTTCTTCTTGACACAAAGCAGGAAGTACTTCATCATCTGTACAAAATAATCTGTGAGCATTGAGTGTATGTGCACTCAACATGCAGTGTTATTTTATTTATATTTAACTAGGCAAGACAGTTAAGAACAATTTCTTATTTACAGTGATGGCCTACCCCGGCCAAACCTGGACGACTCTGGATCAATTGTGCGCAGCCTTATGGGACTCCCAATAACAACCGAATGTGATACAGCCTGAATTTGAACCAGGGACTGTAGTGACGCCTCTTGCACTGAGATGTCTTAGACCGCTGCACCACTCGGGACAGTGGGGCCAGCTACTCTGAAAATATTGTTTACCAAGCTACCAATTACTTCAGACTGGAATCAGAAACATAGACCTAGTTTGTATAAGTAATGTTATTTTTAAGAAGTATTTCTTAACATTTACATCTAAAATGTAATATAATAAAATGGCAAAATACATCAATCGGAAGTCAGATGTTACATTGTAGGGTTACACTAGGTACCGGTACGCCCTGTATATAGCCTCGTTAGTGCTATTTTATTTTAGCAATTTTTTACATTAGTTTATTTAGTAAATATTTTCTCAACTCCTATTTTTCCTAAAACTCCATTGTTGGTTAAGGGCTTGTAAGTAAGCATTTCAAGGTAAGGTTGCATTTGTTGCATTTGACGCATGTGACAAATACAATTTGATTTGATTTGTGTGACAGTCTATTTTTATTTTTTTACCTTTATTTTACTAGGCAAAGTCAGTTAAGAACAAATTTTTATTTTCAATGACAACCTAGAAACAGTGGGTTAACTGCCTGTCCAGGGGCAGAACGACAAAATTGTACCTTGTCAGGTCAGGGAATTGCTCAAGAAAGCACATATACATGCCCGTCTGAAGTTTGCCAATGAACAGGACAACTGGGTGAAAGTGTTGTGGTCAGATGAGAACAAAATGGAGCTCTTTGGCATCAACTCAACTCGCCGTGTTTGGAGGAGGAGGAATGCTGCCTATAACCCCACCGTCAAACATGGAGGTGGAAACATTATGCTTTGGGGGTGTTTTTCTGCTAAGGGGACAGGACAACTTCACTGCATCAAAAGGGACAATGGACGGGGCCATGTACTGTCAAATCTTGGGTGAGAACCTCAGCCAGGGCATTGAAAATGGGTCGTGGATGGGTATTCCAGCATGACAATGACCCAAAACACACGGCCAAGGTAACAAAAGAGTGGCTGAAGAAGAAGTACATTAAGATCCTGGAGTGGCCTAGCCAGTCTCCAGACCTTAATCCCATAGAAAATCTGTGGAGGGAGCTGAAGGTTCGAGTTGCCAAACGTCAGCCTCAAACTTAATGACTTAGAGAAGATCTGCAAAGAGGAGTGGGACAAAATCCCCCCTGAGATGTGTGCAAACCTGGTGGCCAACTGCAAGAAACATCTGACCTCTGTGATTGCCAACAAGGGTTTTGCCCCCAAGTACTGAGTCATGTTTTGCAGAGGGGTCAAATACTTATTTCCCTCATTAAATTGCAAATCCATTTATAACATTTTTCACATGCGTTTTTCTGGATTTTTTTTTTGTTATTCTGTCTCTCACTGTTCAAATAAACCTACCATTAAAGTTATAGACTGATCATTTTTTTGTCAGTCGGCAAACATACAAAATCAGCAGGGGATCAAATACTTTTTTCCCTCACTGTATATAAAAGCGGGACGAAACCCAAAGTGTAAAATAATAAAGTACTCAGGACATAGGAGAGATTCCTCTCAGGAAAACAAGCAACATTTAAAATGACCAACAAAGACAAATGACAGAGGGAGTATACAGTGATAGAATGGGGATTGGGACCAGGTGTGTGTAATGATGATGAGAAGTCCGGGGTTAATGAGTGAAGGGCGTTTGCCAGCAGCAGGTTCGGCGGCAACGCCGAACGGCTGAGCTGGACAGGAGAGGGAGCCAAAGCGAAGGCTGGTGTGACAATAGCTGATATACACAACACCAGCAGTTCCCAAACTTTTTATAGTCCTGTTCCCCTTCAAACATTCAACCTACAGCTGTGTACTGCCTCTAGCACCAGGGTCAGCGCACTCTCAAATGTTGTTTTTTGACATCATTGTAAGCCTGCCACACATTATACAATACATTTTTTAAACATAAGAATGAGTGTGAGCATCAGTGTCTTTACAGCGTGAATTGCCAAGGCAGGATATTCTGAGTGCAGGCCAATCCAGAAATATGGCAGTGGCTTCTGATCAAACTCAATTTTCACAGAACCGCTTGTTGCAATTTCGATGAGGCACTCTTGTTCAGCTATCGTAAGTGGACTGGAGGCAGGGCATGAAAGGGATAACTCATCCAGCTGAAACGCATAGTATTCACTGGCTTGTATGCGATGCAGTAATTGTTTCAAAACTTTTCCTGCCATGTCACCGATGCGTCGTGAAACATTGTTGTTTGATGAAGGCATTGTCTGTATAGCTGCATATTTTTGGCCTTTTGCCCCAGCAATGTCCCAGCCATATCCACGGCAGCAGGAAGAATTAAGTCTTCCTCAGTAGTGTGGAGCTTGCCTGTCCTAGCCACTCGGTAGCTCACCTTATAAGACACTTCTACCTTATTCTTTTTAATAGGATCTGTTGCTTTCATACATTTTTTACTACTCAAAAATCATCTTAATTCTCTCTCAAAAAACTCCTGTGGCTTATTTTTTAAATTGGCATGTTTTGTTTCTAAATGTCTGCGCAAGAGTGAAGGTTTCAGTTGTGAGATAGTACTGCACATATAACACACTGTGGCTAAAGAAAGGCACTACTCCCTATATACGTGAACCCCAAATCAATGTAGTTCTCATCATATTTGCACCTCTTCTTTGTACACTCAGTGTATAACTTACCATTTGTCTTTGATATTATCTATTCGGAACTCGGTAGTGAGTGTTGCAAACGAGGACAGACGATTTATATGCACTACGCTCTTCAGCAATCGGTTGTCCAGTTCTGTGAGATTGTGTCGTACCACTTCACCGCTGAGCCTGGGTTGCTCCTAGATATTTCCAATTCACAATACCATTAAGCACTTACAGTTGACCGGGGCAGCTCTAGCAGTGCAGAAATTTGACGAACTGACTAGTTGGAAAGGTGACATCCTATGACGGTGCCACGTTGAAAGTCACTGCCTTGTCTCCCGACCCATCCTGTCTCAGCCTCCAGAATCTATGCGCCGGGGGGCTATAGGGTCAGTCAATGTTATTCTGGTGTTGTTCTCCTGTCTTTTCCAGTGTCCTGTGTGAATTTAAGTATGCTCCCTCTAATTCTCGCTCTCCCTCCACACCCGGAGGACATGAGCCCTAGGACCTTGCCTCAGGACTACCTGGCCTGATGACTTCTTGCTGTCCCCAATCCACCTGGTCGTGCTGCTGCTCCAGTTTTAACTCTTCTGCCTGCGACTATGGAACCCAGACCTGTTCACCGTACGTGCTTCCTTGTCCCAGACCTGCTGTCCCAGACCTGCTGTTTTCAACTCTCTCTCTCTACTGCACATGCTATTTCAACCTCTAAATGCCCACCTATGAAAAGCCAAGTGACCGTTTCTCCTGATGTACTTAACTGTTGCAACCTCTACAACCACTGTGATTTATGTTTTGACCCTGCTGGTCCTCTATGAACCTTTGAAAATCTTGAAGAAAAATCTGGCCTTAATGTCAATTCTACACATTTTGCCATGAGGCAGAGAGAGATATTTTGCATAAGCAGGTTCGAATTGCCAAACGTCGCTTATGGAGCCAGCCCGGTGGGTGTCCCATGGTGACAGGGAGTTGTAATGCAGACATTTACAATAAAATCACGTGACTTAGCGGAGGAAGCCTCTTCAGACTATAGTTCTGTTAGGGTTAGTGTCTCATTACACTAATGGTGGCATATAGTGAGGCCTACCTATCTTTCATTTTGTTATTCTTTGCTTTGAAGTTTGAAGTTCATGAAAATTGCTTTACAAATAAAGGTGTTATCATCAGTATTGTCATTAGAGCTATTATTATTCAGGTCTTTCAATACCCAACCTATAGACTATAGCAAATGAGGTCACTTGAGGTGTGACTTGTTGAGTGATAAAATAACAGCATGGTTGTGTGAGCTCTTCCTGATTATGAATTATAAACAATTTGTTACCTATCTACATATATTTTCAAATTAACTAAAGCTTCAAGCAGAGCTCTTACGCCCAAAGTAAAAGGCCTGCCACTCAGGCCCAGAAACTAGGATATGCACATAATTCGTACTATTAGATAGGAAACTCTGAAGTTTCTAAAACAGTTAAAATATTGTCTGAGTATAACAGAACTGATATAGCAGGCAAAAACCTGAGGAATTTCTGTTCGGAAAAATGTGTTGACGACACATGGCCTGAGTTTGTACACCTGCCTATTGAAAACAGCCTTTTCTGGGAGCAGATTGCAGTACCTATGGCTTCCACTGGATGCCAACAGTCTCTAGACAGTGTTTGGTGACGTTAGGTTGAACTGGATGGGAACAGAAGAAGAATTTCGAACTGGTCACAGAATGTAAATAGAGGAGGAAGCGGCGTTCACGTTTTTTTTTTTTTCCCAGTTTCCTATCGTCCAGTTTATAATCCGGTTGAAATATTATAATAAATATGCATAAAAGTGTTCTAAGGATACATTATCAATGATGTTTGTTTTTGGACACGTGTATAGGTATAGATGGAACGCGTTCTCTACACGGTTCTATGGGCAAGTGGACGGTGGATTATCAGAACATTACGTGCAAACCAAACGGAGATGTATGGATATAAACAATGACTTTTTCCTAACAAAAGAAGCATGAATTGTCTTTCTTGGAGGAAACCTGGTTTCTCAACTCAAGCTGATTTAGTGTACTGTCAATGGGTATTGTGTTGATCAGTTTGGGTCAGGATCTTGTTGCCTGTTTACAGCAATCAGTTGTTTAAACAATTGAATTCAAAATGTGTGTGAACACTAACAATATTTTCTGATAATATGACACCATAAGTGCAGCTTATCTCACATGATTTCACATTTCAACTCCCTGCCCCTGTCATCATGAGGCCCACAATTGCCAATGTTAAAGGGTGAAGAAAAAAACTACCACTCAGAGCACAGAAACTAGAAGAGGAAATTACAGTTTATACACCGTATCCCTCTTCTGCAACAATGTTACCTCTCTTTTAGACCTATATTTTGCATTATGCTGCCATCTCTTTGAGTGTGTAGCAGCCTAAGTCACATGATTTCATAGAAAATGTGTCTGCAGGTTCTGTTGGTCAGGTGTGGTATTTTATTAGCCTGGGGCCAACTGAAACCAAAGGTAAAATGAAAATATTCCCCAGTCTGCTCTCAGGGTATCTTTGTTCCATCTCTCCAAAATGTCATTTACTTTTGTCATTTTTTTAAGATGAAGCAAGATTAGACTGCAGGGGCAATTTGACATTTCCTAGAAACTGATGCCGCACAACACTGAACATGGACGCACAAGACAGAGAAAATAACCTGTAGGAAACATTATGCGGAAGTACCAAAATTCGCACGGAAGAAAGTTGTTTCTTAACGTTCTCTGAACAATGTGAGAACATTCCCAATGTCAAACCAGTTGGAGAATGTTCCTATAACATAATTAAATATAACCAGGTTTGAACTTTTAGGAAACGTTCTGTTAATGTAATGAAATACCAAGAAAACTGTTTTTTTTTGTCAAGTTCCTTAAATGTGCTGACAATGTTCCAAAGCCAAGCACGTTGCTCTTTTGTTTGGGTTTCAACCCTGTGTTTTGAATATGTGTTTGTTTGGTCTCCGTCCCCGTGCCTTTACATGGCACGCTGTAATTTGGGTAAATAAAACCCCCTATTACGTATGCCTGCGCCTGTGACAGCCAATACCATACCACTAACTCTAGGCTAAAACTAAACAGGCCGGGATTCAATCCGATCCCGGATTTGGACAATGCGCATTGAGACAACATTCGCAGAATTTGGAAGGGAAACAATCTCTCTAACATTAGATAAACGAAAGTGGCCCTATGTCTCATTTTGGCAACCCTTCAAACCCAATGTTGTGTTTTTGCAACACCTACAAAACTACCTCTAGCTACGGCTCAGAATGTTTGCTTATTGATTATTACATAATCACTACATCTTAGAGTAGGGAAAATATTTAAAAGTTCCGTACTTGCATGGAAGGCCTTCAATTCCAATCAGATTCTTTTCAAAATCCACATTTTCCTAATTGAAAAGCATTGAACTCTGTTGACTTTCTGAAGTGACCCCAACCATGCTATCAGTTCTTAAGTCACTCTTTAAAACATCTATGATTATCAAGAAGCGTAACTTCTGTGTACCAAACTTCATATTACTAACACTTTTGGTACAACATCAAATAAAAGTGTATTATTCACATGCGCTGAAATGCTTACTTACGAGTCCCTAACTAACAATACAGTTTAAAAAAAAGTACAGATAAGAATAAGAGTGAGGAAACCGTGCAATAGATGCTCCAACTGCGATGGAAATAGGCTATGTCCTATTCAGTAGTCTATATCCCCGGTATAGCCCCAGTCTCCCCTAATCTGCGTCGGATGAGATAACTTAATATCTCTGAAACATTGTGTTATTGTTATGGTACTGCTTGCATTTGATCAAATTCTCAGTCAAATACCTAACAATACTGCGTGCCTCTGGTTCTTTTCCTGTGCTTGGTCCAGACTGCTTTCTCACCTGCAACCAACCGCACCACGATACGAATTGAACCGGACCAAGACCACCCTTTGAGCGAACCACGTGAATTGTTTAGTGTGCTCCTGAGTGCAGGTACAATGTTCACACCAGTCCAAACAAACCAAAGTAAATGGGGAAAGGTGCCAGATTTCAGAAAAAGCAAATCCAAATCAATTTGGTGTAACAGCCCCATAAGAAGCAATGTGAGGCTGAACATATACAGTGGGGCAAAAAAGTATTTAGTCAGCCACCAATTGTGCAAGTTCTCTCACTTAAAAAGATGAGAGAGGCCTGTAATTTTCATCATAGGTACAATTCAACTATGACAGACAAAATGAGGAAAAAAAATCCAGAAAATCACATTGTAGGATTTTTAATGAATTTATTTGCAAATTATGGTGGAAAATAAGTATTTGGTCACATACAAACAAGCAAGATTTCTGGCTCACACACACCTGTAACTTCTTCTTTAAGAGGCTCCTCTGTCCTCCACTCGTTACCTGTATTAATGGCACCTGTTTGAACTTGTTATCAGTATAAAAGACACCTGTCCACAACCTCAAACAGTCACACTCCAAACTCCACTATGGCCAAGACCAAAGAGCTGTCAAAGGACACCAGAAACAAAATTGTAGACCTGCACCAGGTTGGGAAGACTGAATCTGCAATAGGTAAGCAGCTTGGTTTGAAGAAATCAACTGTGGGAGCAATTATTAGGAAATGGAAGACATACAAGACCACTGATAATCTTCCTCGATCTGGGGCTCCACGCAAGATCTCACCCCGTGGGGTCAAAATGATCACAAGAACGGTGAGNGCTGTTTTTCTGCAAAGGGACCAGGACGACTGATCCGTGTAAAGGAAAGAATGAATGGGGCCATGTATCGTGAGATTTTGAGTGAAAACCTCCTTCCATCAGCAAGGGCATTGAAGATGAAACGTGGCTGGGTCTTTCAGCATGACAATGATCCCAAACACACCGCCCGGGCAACGAAGGAGTGGCTTCGTAAGAAGCATTTCAAGGTCCTGGAGTGGCCTAGCCAGTCTCCAGATCTCAACCCCATAGAAAATCTTTGGAGGGAGTTGAAAGTCCGTGTTGCCCAGCGACAGCCCCAAAACATCACTGCTCTAGAGGAGATCTGCATGGAGGAATGGGCCAAAATACCAGCAACAGTGTGTGAAAACCTTGTGAAGACTTACAGAAAACGTTTGACCTCTGTCATTGCCAACAAAGGGTATATAACAAAGTATTAAGATAAACTTTTGTTATTGACCAAATACTTATTTTCCACCATAATTTGCAAATAAATAAATTAAAAATCCTACAATGTGATTTTCTGGATTTCTTTTTCTCATTTCGTCTGTCATAGTTGAAGTGTACCTATGATGAAAATTAAAGGCCTCTCTCATCTTTTTAAGTTGGAGAACTTGCACAATTGGTGGCTGACTAAATACTTTTTTGCCCCACTGTAGCTGTTCTGCAAGATGCCCCCCAGAAAAAGAATGTCAACATCAGACTTCTCTCTACAGTAACATATCCTTGTTATACAACAGAGGCACACAATTATGAGGCCCGGATGGTTCTGTTGGGGAAGACTGGAGCTGGGAAAAGTGCAGCAGGAAACACAATTGTGGAGAAAAAAGCTTTCCTATCAAAGTGTTCCTCCATTTCGCTGACAAAAGACTGTTAAGGCCAGAGGGGAGGTGACTGGGCAAAGTGCAGCTGTTAGACACCCCAGGTTTGTTAGATACTACATTGTCCAATGAGGCGGCACTGGAAAATATTGCTCTGTGCATCTCTCTCTGCTCCTGGTCCCCATGTATTTCCTGGTTGTGATCAAGCTGGGAAGATTCACTGAAGAGGAACAGAAAACTGTGGAGAGGATTCATGGATTATTTGGTGATGAAGCATCGAAATACACCATGGTTCTCTTCACACACGGAGAGAGTCTTGATGATGATTACGTAACAATTGAAGACTTCCTGGGTGAAATCCTGGTCTGGAAAGTTTACTTTCCCCAATGCAATGGGGGATATCATGTCTTTAAAAACAAAGACAAGAATCGCTCCCAGGTCACTGAGCTGCTTGAGAAGATAAACAAGATGGTGAAAATGAATGGAGGAAGCCACTACACCGCTGAGATGTTCCAATTGGCTGAGAGAGCGATTGAAGAGGAGAAGAACAGGTTCCTGAGAGAGAATAAAGAGAAAAGATGCAGAGAGATGGAGGAACTGAAGAAAAAAATGGGAAGGAGAACATCTATATGAAGAGGAAGAGAATCTGAGGAAAATGCATGAAAAAAGCTAGAGAGAAAGCTGAAAGACGGAACAGCTTTGTAAGGGAAGTTGTGGTTGGAGTACAGTTTGGTGTTGGAATCAGGGTGGTTTTGGGAGGCCCGGTTGGACTACTAAAGTTGGTGAGAGGTTGGCAGACAAAACAGAGAATAACTGCTGTATACAATGAAAATCTGAAACGATGCTGTGACATCTATCAAGGCTGTACCATCTAACAATGCTGTTCCATCTAAATATGAAAGGGAGGCTAGAGAGAAAGCTAAAGGAGAAAACGGCTTTATAGATCGGAGCAGTGGGGAAAGCAGTGCGGAAAGCAGTGGGTGAAGTAGAAGTGACCATGGGGGATGGAGTGGTGAAAGCAGTGGGGGAAGGAGCAGTAACAGTGGGGGGGAATGGAGGTGTGAAAGCAGTAGGTGAAGGAGCGGTGACAGTGGGGAATTGAGTGGTGAAAGCAGTGAAACCTTGAATAATACTACAGTATACAATGAAAATCTGAAACAATGCTGTTCTAGAGTCCAAAGCTTAGTCATATTGAATGTAATTGTAATTACAACTGAATTGCATTGCATTGAATACAGGCATATACAGCATACACTGTTGTCATTCTAATGTTATAGTCTAACTGTGAACCTATTGATTTCTATAGATAGATATTTATGTAGGCTATACAATATACAACACATTTAACCTGGCTCTGTTGTGACTGTTTAGGTCACCAGTAAACATTATGGAATGATCAATTAACACAAAATGCCAGATAACATATTCATTAAATGTTTTTATTTGTATTCAATGAGTACGTTTTCTTTAAATAACACAAATAATTATGGCAGTTTATTAAAACTGGTAATTCCCAATGATGATACTTACAGTAACAATGCCAATCAGAAGTGAAAAATTGGCTGATCGGGAGTCTGTAAGTCAGGCTGAAAACGTGTAGTGTCTTCCCGGCGTTAGTTTCACAAACTCACACCTAAAGTGACCCAATTTGCCATAGTCTATAGGTTGGGTATTGAAAGCCCTATAATGTGAATAATAGTTATAATGACAATTCTGATAATAATGCCTTTATTTGTAAAGCAATTTTCCTACACTTCAATATGCAAAGCACAAAGCAAAGAATAACAAAATGATCAGCTTGAGTTGAGTTCACAATTCCTGACATTTAATCCTAGTAAAAATTCCCTGTCTTAGGTCAATTAGGATCACCACTTTATTTTAAGAATGTGAAATGTCAAAATAATAGTAGAGAGAATGATTTATTTCAGCTTTTATTTCTTTCACCACATTCCCAGTGGGTCAGACGTTTACATACCCTCAATTAGTATTTGGTAGCATTGCTGTTGAATTGTTTAACTTCGATCAAACGTTTCGGGTAGCCTTCCACAAGCTTCCCACAATAAGTTGGGTGAATTTTGGCCCATTCCTCCTGACATAGCTGGTGTAACGAAGTCAGGTTTGTAGGCCTCCTTGCTCGCACACGCTTTTTCAGTTCTGCCCACACATTTTCTATGGGATTGAGGTCAGGGCTTTGTGATGGCCACTCCAATATCTTGACTTTGTTGTCCTTAAGCCATTTTGCAACAACTTTGGAAGTATGCTTGGGGTCATTGTCGATTTGGAAGACACATTTGCAACCAAGCTTTAACTTCTTGACTGATGTCTTGAGATGTTGCTTCAATATATCCACATAATTTTCCTCCTTCATGATGCCATCTATTTTGTGAAGTGCACCAGTCCCTTCTGCAGCAAAGCACCCCCACAACATGATGCTGCCACCCCCGTGTTTCACAGTTGGAATGGTGTTCTTTGGCTTGCAAGCCTCACCCTTTTTCCTCCAAACATAATGGTCGTTATGGCCAAACAGTTCTAGTTTTGTTTCATCAGACCAGAGGAAATTTCTCCAAAAAGTACGATCTTTGTCCCCAATGTGCAGTTGCTAACCGTAGTCTGGCTTTTTTATGGCATTTTTGGAGCAGTGTCTTCTTCCTTGCAGAGCGGCCTTTCAGGTTGTCGATATAGGACTCGTCTTTCTGTGCATATAGATAAAGTTGTATCGGTTTCCTCCAGCATCTTCAAAGTTCTTTGCTGTTGTTCTGGGATTGATCTGCACTTTTCACAGCAAAGTACGTTCATCTCTAGGACACATAATGCATCGCCTTCCTGAGCGGTATGACAGCTGCGTGGTCCCATGGTGTTTATACTTGCGTACTATTGTTTGTACAGATGAACGTGGTACCTTCAGGCGTTTGGAAATTGCTCCCAAGGATGAACCAGAAGTCTACAATTTTCTTTGAGGTCTTTGCTGATTTCTTTTGATTTTCCCATTATGTCAAGCAGAGAGGTGCCGAGTTTGAAGGTAGGCCTTGAAATACATCCACAGGTACACCTCCGATTGACTCAAATTATGTAAATTAGCCTCAATCAGAAGCTTCTAAAGCCATGACAATTTTCTGGAATTTCTCAAGCTGTTTAAAGGCACAGTCAACTTAGTGTATGCAAACTTTTGACCCACTGGAATTGTGATACAGTCAATTATAAGTGAAATAATCTGTCTGTAAACAGTTGTTAGAAAAATTACTTGTGTCATGCACGAAGTAGATGTCCTAACCAACTTGCCAAAACTATAGTTTGTGAAAGTTTGTTAATAAGAAATTTGTGGAGTGGTTGAAAAATGAGTTAATGACTTTATTTAAACTTACGACTTCAACTGTATGTATACATCTATTTCCTTCTAACCCTACTACCCCTCCTTTAATTGGAGTAAACAACAAACTTTGGTCTTTATTCCCAGCTTATACATACTGTCACGCCTTGGCCCTCAGGGTTCTCTATGGTGTTTTAGGTCAGACGTGACTAGGTGTTTTTTTTATTCTATTCTTGTTGTTATATTTCTATGTTGGTGTTGTGTATGGTTCCCAAATAGAGGCAGCTGTTTTTTTAGTCACATCTAATTGGGGATCATACTTAGTGTGTTCTGTTCCCACCTGCTACTGTGGGATATTGTTTTGTTAGTGATTTTGTGCGCTACGTATTGTCCGATCAGTTGTGCGCCTTAGTCCGATCGTGACACATACCATTTACGTTTAATGGACACATTAAATTTTACAATAGTTCTATTTTGTTTGTTTTTACCCCTGTTTTTAAAGTTATTTTGATACATATCTGATTTACCGTTTGGAAAA
>QNTS01001599.1:180220-200359 GCA_003317085.1 Hucho hucho | reverse complement strand
GGGGGGGGGGGGGGGGGGGGGGTGAACAAACTTAAATATGGTCCCCAATTAGAGGTAACGACACTCAGCTGCCTCTAATTGGGAACCATCAACAAACCAAACATAGAAAACACCACATAGAACAAAAAAAAAAAACTGATCACGTCCTGAACAAAACACAAAATGAAAAGTCAGCAGGCTATCCCAGGCCAGGATGTGACAACTAGTAACCAACGGTTGCAAGATCAAATCCCTGAGCTGACAAGGATTAAAATCTGTTGTTCTACCCCTGAACAAGGCAGTTAACCCACTGTTCCTAGGCCGTCATTGAAAATAAGAATTTGTTCTTTAAATGAATTGCCTAATAAAATAAAATAAATTGTGGATGTTGTTTCTGAGCGTAAGATAATGGACAGTGGTTTCTAAGGTGATGATTAATTCAAAACACCTACTTGTGTTTGAAGGGTGTTTGAATGTAAACCCCAATGTAAGTGTTATGATACACAGAAGGTTTTTTAAAACAGAATAGAAGTACTCTGAAAAACCCAAAGTGGTTCTTTAATCTGAGAATTGTTTTTTTGATAGTGTTGTGAACACACATTTTGGGTATTCAGATTGTGTCTCTCAAATGGTTTCGTTGTAGGGAGGACTATATCAGGGAAGAGTATATCAGGAAACAACTCCCAGAGTCTTCAGTGAAGATCCAACTGGCTGAGTGCATTGCCCTAACCTCTCCTGGACCCCAAGTGTTCCTGCTTGTCCAATTTGGTCGCTTTACAGAGGAAGAGCAGAACTCTGTTAAGAGGATCCAGGACATCTTTGGAGAGGCAGCAGCGAGACACACCATGGTTCTGTTTACCTGTGGAGATAGATTAAAAGAGAAGAGAATTGAGGACATAATACAGGTGGCAGGTGTGGGTCTGCAGCAGCTCATTGAGACGTGGAAACAGATCCCACGTCTTCAACAATGAGAATGTGGGCGACCGTGAGCAAGTAAAGCAGCTGATGGATAAAGTTACAGACATGGTGAAAGAGAATGAAGGGAAATGCTACACCAATGACATGTACCAACAAGTGGAGAAAGCCATCCAGAGGAGAGAGGAAGAACTGAAACGGGGGTATGAAAAAGACCTGGAGTCAGAATTAGAGCAAGCATTGAAGGCACTGGATCTGAAATACAACAGAACGAGATAGATGACCTGCAGGGACAAGTGAAACAGATAAGAGAGGACAAAGACTTGTTAAAACAGAGGAAAAGAGAGTCGGAGAGATGGCGGAAACAAACTTTGATGAGACAAATATCGTTGTTCAATTAGCTAGAACATTTGCTGAACTTTGTACCACACAATAATGTTCTACACAAACATGTTGTAAAAGAGCAGAAAAGTGGCAGTTGGCATGGTGTCGTTATGAAGTTAATGATTGACTTCATAACTCTCACTTCTTGGCTTGGGTGGCCATTTTACTGTAAATGATTATACATGGACACTGCAAATCCAACAGCAGCCAGCATTTGAGCACTTATGTTGCACATTAACCCAGCTCTACATGTAATATCTGCCAGACAAAGACAATGATACAAACAATGATTCTGTTGTTAGCGTTTTGCATAATACTTACTTACAAATGCTAAATAGCTTGTTTGATTTGGTATGGGCAGTCCAATGAATACTATATAATAAATATACATGGTTACGTTACGAAAAAAAACTACACTGCAGAAAAGTACTTTGACAAGACAAATATCTGTTACATTTTGTAGAAAATCTGTTGAACACTGTACCACACAATGATGGTCCAGGTAAAGGTACAATATTCAGACTCATAAATTCATATACCGGTTTTTAGTTCTCATCATATTTTTTATACCATATGTACACAAAAATATTTTTGTTGTAACTGTGGGCTGTCACCCGAAAGAAAAGCAAATGTGTACAAGGATAGAAATTATAATATTACAGAATTATGAACGAACTAATACAATTTAATGTAAAGAACAAATAGAGCAACAGCCAACATTTGAGCTCTTTACTGTTACACATTAACCTGTAACAGTTCAAAGACCTTTAATACCATGTTTGATAAAGGAAAGGGGGAAAACACAAAACCAACATTTTCATGTAGGCTCAGTTATATTTACCAGTGTCAGATTGATCCACAAGGCATCTCTGAAAGGTTCAAGCTATTTGTTATACGAAGACATACAGTATATGGAACCAGGGCTATAGTGTACATTCATAATTCAGTCCTGTTTGGAGATGGAAGTATGTTTCAGTTTGTATGTGCTTTAGATGTAGTGTATATCACAAACAATGAAATAATACTTAGAATTTCTTTCTATCAGAACTCGTAAAACTGCCTACATTGACACTGCTAGTGTTGTATCAGGCTTCTAACATAGAGTGACAGTATAATCATCTATAACCAACTACATGCATATTACCAGTATAATCTCCTATGCTCTATTTACAACAACAGTGCTGGTGAAAATTTAATATATATATATTAAATAAATCCACCAGTACTGTTCCATTATTGAATGATACAATATGTCTTGCTTTTTAAATGTAACTGTGCGTCTTTCTGGTCAAATCCAACACCCATTCTCAAAAACAAGAGAGAATGCTCATAATTCAAAAAGAAAGTCAACCAGATGTCCTTCATTTGATTTGACCCTCTCATATGAGGGACATGTCAGTCTTTTCCAACCATCCTCTATCCCCTCATTATGAGGTTTATGAAGAAATACATGGTTCCTCCTGTTGCTGCTGTGAGAAGCAACGCCTTCCCAGCTATGATATCCTTCACCATTTCCAAAAGTGTCTCTCCTGTCTTACTGGCTTGCACTGCTGATTCCTCCAGAAGAGGACATGTTTTCTTGTATATGACCACTATTGTCATCAGCACTGCTGCAAAGATGATGTAGCTCAAGACTGTGCGTGTATCCATTTAATGATCAATGTTGCATTGGTGAAGTGTAATCCATTGGTCACAGGCCTATCACATTGTTACTCGGGGGGAACAGGGGAACCCAAGAGCAGACTCAGACGAGGAGACTGGGATGAAGTAACCAAGGTATTTATTGAAACACAGGGGGAAGATGGAGTGCAGGCCAGGGGAAGCTTGGGCGGGTTGCAGGAAACCAGGTGCGGAGGCTGAGGCTGGAGCGAGAGGGGTTGGGACAGGGTAAGCAGGTCCGGAGGGAAATCCAAGGGAGTAGTAGAGTGGGGTATCCAGGACAGAGTAGCAAGATGACGAGACGTGGGACTGGAGACAGGGACCAG
This sequence comes from Hucho hucho, assembly GCA_003317085.1. Lineage (NCBI taxonomy): Eukaryota > Metazoa > Chordata > Actinopteri > Salmoniformes > Salmonidae > Hucho > Hucho hucho. The sequence goes on along the minus strand of QNTS01001599.1, from coordinate 197,096 downwards.
AGTCAGAGAGGGCAGAACTGTAGCGGAGAGGAAAAGGAACACAGGCAAGGAACACAGGCACAACAGGATCTCAACAGTAACAAATGGCTAAGAACGTAGACTGACTGAGCAGAGATTACGATTTGGCAGCGTGGAAGTGGCAGGGCTGAGAATTTGTAGAGGTCTTGTTATGGAACAGGTTGCAGCTCGTGGGGGATCTGCTCTGATTCCAGCACACCTGTCTCCACACTGTCACACAATCACACACACAGAGAAAGAGGGAGAGAGTACTAGGGGAGTGGCAGCAGGTCAAGGAGACACAGGATGAGCAGTAGAGGGTGTGGCAGGAGCAGATGTAACAGTCCACCCCCCACACTTGGCGACTGACCAGGCATATCTGGGTGTGAGGTATAGAAATCACGTAAGAGGGAGGGGTCCAGAATGTGACGACGGGGCACCCACCAGCGCTCCTCAGGACATTATCATTTCCAGTCCACCAGGTACTGCCAGCCGCGACCCCGACGGCGTAAATCCAAAAGACGGGTGACGGTATAGGCGGGATGGTCATCGGTGAGCCGAGGGGGTGGAGGAGCCGCTGCAGGAGGAGACAGGGGAATGGAGCAGACAGGTTTAACTGACTTGCCTAGCTAAATAAAGGTTAAATAGAATAAACAAAAAATAAATAATGTGAGGTGTCCTACAATGAATGTCAACAAGACGTATAACCAGCATTGTTTAAAGACCTACACAGAAGTTCCATCTAACTGACTATTGGCTCTTTGCCACCTGGAACACAACAATAGTTTCTGTTCCGCACACTCCTCATAATCCCATGAAACTATGTTTTGATTAAATCTGAACATACAAGTTCCTGCCTTAAAAAAGCAATAAAAAAGCACCTGCCACGCTTGTTTTGGTAAAGAGAAACGGGCCTGGAGAAATATAACAACTCTAAAATTCATAGACAGAGCTATGGCTGCAAGGACTATAGTTTAACCATGTTTTAAGGCTATACAGTGTTAGTTACATTGAAATAAATACTATTTTATTTGTCACATGCGCTGAATAAAACAGGTGTAGACCTTACCGGGAAAGGCTTACTTACAAGACCTTAACTAACAATGCAGTCCAATAATTAAATTAAATAAAGTAAAACATTAAATAAAAAGTAACACAATAAAATAACAATAATGAGTCAATGTGCAGGGGTACAGGTTAGTCGAGGTAATTTGTACACGTAGGTAGGGGTGACTATGCATATATAATAAACAGCGAGTAGCAGCAGTGTAAAAACAAAGGGGGTTCATTGTAGATAGTCCGGGTGGCCATTGATATATTGTTCAGCAGTCTTATGCCTTAGGTGTAGAAGCTGTTAAGGAGCTTTTTGGACCTAGACTTGGCGCTCCGGTATGTAGCAGAGAGAACAGTCTATGACTTGGATGACTGGAGTCTTTGACAATGTTTTGGGCCTACCTCTGACACGTCTAATATATAGGTCCTGAATGGCAGGATGCTCCCCCTGGTGATGTACTGGGCCGTATACACTATCCTCTGTAGTGCCTTACGGTCTGATGCCGAGCAGTTGCCATACCAGGCGGTGATGCAACAGGTCGGGATGCTCTCGATGGTGCAGCTGTAGGACTTTTTGAGGATCTGGGGACCCATGCCAAATCTTTTCAGTCTATTGAGGGGGAAAAGGTTTTGTCGTGCCCTCCTCACGACTGTCTTGGTGTGCTTGGACCATGATAGTTTGTTGGTGATGTGGACAACAAGGAACTTGAAACTCTTGACCTGCTCCACTACAGCCCATTGATCTTAATGGGGGCCTGTTTGGCCCTCCTTTTCTAGTAGTCCACAATCCGCTCCTTTGTCTTGCTCACATTGAGGGAAAGGTTGCTGTCCTGGTACCACTGCCTAGTCCCTGACCTCCTCCCTATAGGCTGTCTCATCGTTGTCGGTCATCAGGCCTACCACTGTTGTGTCGTCAGCAAACTTAATGATGGTGTTGGAGTCATGCTTAGCCAAGCAGTTGTGGGTGAACAGGGAGTACAGGAGAGGGCTGAGATGTGTTGTTGCCTACCCTTACTACCTGGGGGCGGCCGCCAGGAAGTCCAGGATCCAGTTGCAGAGGGAGGTGTTTATTCCCAGGGTCCTTAGCTTAGTGATGAGCTTTGAAGGCGCTATGGTGTTGAATGCTGAGCTGTAGTCAGTGAACAGCATTCTCACATAGGGGTTCCTTTTGTCCAGGTGGAAAAGGGCAGTGTAGAGTGCGATTGAGATTGCATTATATGTGGATTTGTTGGGGTGGTATATACCAATTGGAGTGGGTCTAGGGATTCCGGGATGATGGTGTTGATGTGAGTCATGACCAGCCTTTCAAAGCACTTCATAGCTACCAACGTGAGTGCTACAGGGATGTAGTCATTTAGGCAGGTTACCTTCACTTTCTTGGGCACAGGGACAATGGTGGTCTGCTTGAAATATGTTGGTATTATAGACTCAATCAGGGACATGTTGAATATGTCAGTGAAGACACTTGCCAGTTGGTCCGCACATGCTCTGAGTACACGTCCTGGAAATCCGTCTGGCCTAGCGGACCTGTGAATGTTGACCTGTTTAAACATGTGGACAGCAGTCCTCACGTCATCGGGAACACAAGGTTGACTTTAGTCAATGGCCTTTGGTAGTGGTGGAGAGAAGGGTGTGTTTCATAGTTTACAACCAATGTCTGTTCACATAGGCGGGGCCACTGAGTGAGCATAGTTCACTTATGAAAACAATTCTCTCATTTAGAAGCTAAAATTACTTTTCATCTTTTCACAAATAGTTTAATATTTAAACATTTAAATTGCACAACAATTCCATGTGAATCTGATAACTAGAATGTGTAGACTTTCCAAGATACAATTTATGTCATCCTATCATGAGTAATAATGTCTCAGACGACAACTGATCTGACATCTATGTTAACAAAGGGCTTTCCAATAGTCCATTCTGTAGAGTAGAGAGAGAAGAGGGAAAGGTATTTATGGGGGTCATAAACTTCACCAACAGGGCAACGGTGTGACATTAGCTATACAAGCAAGTTACAATAGCACACCTCTGCAAACAAGCCATCTCGACCAGTTTACAGCTAACTTTGCTAGTTAGCTAGCTAAATCAAGCCATCCACACAGACGCGCGTGCAATTATTGACTGGGAACATTTTGACGCCATGTACATTTTTACAACATGATGTCACAATCACAACACAATCAGAACAATTGGGAACTATTTCACGCTGGAAAGATTTTTACATGACACTCTGCACCTTCCCAATTACACCAGAAATCTGTATATAATGACGAGATGCTCATGTCTCCGCGCTAAGAATAGGAGTTGTTGTCCCAAGGCGGGGAGGCAGGCAACAAGGTTAGGTTCAATATAAGCACATAGAAACACATTGGGCTTATTTTGGACAGATTTTGGCAAGAGTGAAACCTCTCACTTTGCCTCTTTCTCCCAAGTCCCTCCCCCTACTACTCACAACAACACAGATGAGAGAACACTTCTTCCTCTGACAAACGGTTTCAACTCGCTATTTGTATTTGAGGTTTGTCCAAAATAATGGTTTATATGGGCACTTGAAACACATGGAGACATTATTGTACTGTAATAGAGGAGAAGTTAACCTTTCGAACCATGCCCTGTATATGTTTCTAGCAGCATTTTAGTCAAATAAAGATAGTTATACTAGCTGTTAAATCAGTGTTTTATAAATGTGCAATAAGCATAAAACAATTATATAAGGAATTGGCAACTAATTCTGAGAAATAAGGTAGGCCACTTGATTTCAACACCTGAACAAAGTGGACAGTCTAGCATGCTGTTCAAACAGTTGGAGATGGACAGAAGGGTGTGTTCATAACATTTAAACTGTTTTGCCTTGTTAACTGAATTCAGATCTAGTGAAATTATACTTAGATCCAAGTTGGCAAAACTTGAAATATAAATATTAGCTGGCTACTCAGTATCACGTGTGCTTGTGCATGAGAGATTTTTTATGAGACCGGTGTAAATGTTCTATAATGCCTGCTACATATTAGTGAATGTGCATTATGCATGGTTTGTCAGAGTATCACCTGTCTTGTGCTTGTCTCCACCCCCCACCAGGTGTCTCCCATTTTTCCCCATTATCTCCTGTGTATTTATACCTGCGTTTTCTGTTTGTCTGTTGTCAGTTCGTCTTGTCTCGTCATGCCTACCAGCGTGTTTTTCCATGTTCTCTTTAGTCCCTGTTTTCTAGTTCTCCCGGTTTTGACCATTTTGCCTGTCCTGAGCCTGCCTGCCGTTCTGTACCTTATTGACTCTGCCCTGGATTACCAACCTCTGCCAGCCCTGAACCTTCTTTTGGCCTGTCCCCTTGTATAATTCTTTGTTGGGAATGTGTTGTTGTATGTATCAAACGTCTGTGCTCTATCTTGGCCAGGTCACAATTGTAAATGAGAACTTGTTCTCAACTAGCCTACCTGGTTAAATAAAGGTAAAATAAAAAATAAATAAATAAAAATAATAAATAACCTGAGAACTGTACTATCCGCCTCCTGTGTCTGCATCTGGGCCATATCCTGAGTTGTGATATGGTTCTAGTTAAATTTGTAACAAAAAGGACATTTCTATAGACAGGCCTGAAATCCAGATCAGTGATTATTGCAACAAAAATCAGGTACAACTATTATTTAGTGGGTCTTATGGTTGTGGAAGGTATATATTCAGCCTAGGTATAATTATTGATTATAGATTATTGCTGACTGTTTTAGATGCAGTGTATTTGACCTTTAAAAGTCTTACTCACATCAGCTACGGAGAGTGTGATCACACAGTCGTCCGGAACTGTCACGGTGTGCGCTACTGGGGTGAAATCAGGTGCAGGAGAGCGGAACGTGTCGTAAAGGCGCACAGTTTAATGGCACAACAAACAAAAGAAAGAACGCAAACAACACGTCAATATTCTAGGCCACTAAAATAAAGTGTCTAGCGCTACGACAATAAACACAGTCCAAGTTACGCACAAAAATACAAATACGGGTTAACAACCGTTACCTGGAGAAAATGAGCCTGTACTACACACACAATCAACAATGATAATTCCACACAATGACATGACATATTCACCGGAAATAAATACATGCCGCAATCACTGGAATACAAACCAGGTGCGAGGTGAACAAGACAAAAGCAAAGGAAACAAAATAACAGCTGAGCGGCGATGGCTAGAAAGCCAGTGACGTCGACCGCCGAACGCCGCCCGAACAAGGAGAGGAGGTGACTTAGGTGGAAGTTGTGACAGGAACAGCTGATGCTTTCATGCATGCTTCAGTGTTGCTGCCTCGAAGCGAGCATAGAAGGGATTTAGCTCGTCTGGTTGTCTTGTGTCATTGGCAGCTTGCGGCTGTGCTTCCCTTTATAGGCTGTAATAGTTTGCAAGCTCTGCAACATCTGACGAGCATCGGAGCCGGGATAGAACGATTCAATCTTAGTCCTGTTTTGACACTTTTCCTGTTTGATGGTTTGTCGGAGGGCATAGCAGGATTTCTTATAAGTGTCCGGGTTAGAGTCCCGCTCCTTGAAAGCGGCAGCTCTACACTTTAGCTCAGTGCGGATGTTGCCTGTAATCCATGGCTTCTGGTTGGGGTACGTACAGTCACTGTGGGGATGACGTCATCATTGCACTTATTGATGAAGCCAGTGACTGATGTTGTGTACTCCTCAATGCCATCGAAAGAATCCCAGAACATATTCCAGTCTGTGCTAGCGAAACAGTCCTGTAGCTTAGCTTCTGTATCATCCGACCACTTCTGAATTGAGCGAGTCACTGGTGTTTCCTGCTTTAGTTTTTGCTTGTAAGCAGGAATCAGGAGGATAGACTTATGGTCAGATTTGCCAAATGGAGGGCGAGGGAGAGCTTTGTACGTGTCTCTGTGTGTGGAGTAAAGGTGGTTTAGAGTTTTTTTCCCCTCTGGTTGCACATTTAACATGCTGGTAGAAATGTTTTAAACATAGAGTGACTTTTTTAATAACTGATAGCATGTTTGGGGTCACTTCAGAAAGTCAACCGAGTTCAAAATCCACATTTTCCTAATTGAAAAGCATTGAAGAGAATTGGATTGGAATTGAAGGACTTCCATGCAAGTACGGGACTTTAAATATTTTCCCTTTCTTCTCTGATGTAGTGATTATGTAATAATAATAATCATCATCAAAAAGCAAACATTCTGAGCCATAGCTAGAGGTAGTTTTGTAGGTGTTGCAAAGAGATAGCAAAGAGATGGCAGCATAATGCAAAGTATAGGTCTAAAAGGGAGGTAACATTGTTGCAGAAGAGGGATATGGTGTACAAACTGTAATTTCCTCTTCTAGTTTCTGTGCTCTGAGTTGTAGTTTTTCTTCATCCTTTAACATTAGCAATTGTGGACCTCTCATGATGACAGGGGCAGGGAGTTGAAATGTGAAATCATGTGAGTTAAGCTGCACTTATGTTAGCATGTCATACTATCAGAATATATTGTTAGTGTTTTGAATTCAATTGTTTAACCAAACAAACAATCGATTGCTGTAAACAGGCAACAAGAGCCTGACCCAAACTGATCAACACAATACCCATTTACTGTACTGTTAATCAGCTTGAGTTGAGTTGACACACGTGGACACAGTCAATATAGAATAACGGTTAATGAAACCTTACTCTTTCAAGTCTTCTTAATAGCGCTAAAACCTCAAATAAAGAGAGATCTCTGAGAATGAGCCAGGAACAGCATAACTACTGTTTGCAGGTAAAAATAACAACATCACAGATATTGATGCCTAGTTGTATGTTCCATGTTTGTATTGTGATTATTGTTACATTTAGAAAAATACTAAATAAATATGGTTGCACGTTGTAATAAAGTGGTTATGAGTATTTTCCATTTAGAAAAGGAAGATAATATTAAGGTGTGGGTGTGTCTTTGGGGCTAAGCACCAGAGTGATACGATACAACTAGCAGTTCTCACAGACCACAGCTGACAGCACACCAAACATGACTGGTGAGTAGTCTTTACTTCACGCTCTGTACAAGACATTTTTACATTTTTGTAGATTAGTTTAGTTGATATTTGTTTATTTATCACTATTAGTATTATTATTATATTACTATTATTTAATTTCAATGTAGACCTACATGTAGGTAGCTTAATTGATATACTGTATAATGTATTTGTTAATTACTTACAGTTTATATGCTATAGATCATAGGACGAATTCACACAGTTCTGAGCTATAGTTTGAATCAGAGTTTGATTATTTGTTACATTTAATTTTTTTTAAATAATTTGGTCCGGTTGGTTTCACATTGCCAAATGTCAAACAAACTAAAATGCTTAAACAAAGCCACATGTTCATGCAAGTCATTTGTTTATTGGAGAAAAATGCTGAAGTTAAATCCATCTATGATTATCAAGAAGCGTAACTTGTGTGTACCAAACTTCATATTACTTACACTTTTGGTACAACAACATAAAATCTAATTTTATTAGTCACATGCGCCAAAATGCTTACTTACGAGCCCCTAACCAACAATGAAGTTTTCAAAAAATACAGATAAGAATAAGAGAGTGAGGAAACAGCACAATAGATGCTTTAACTGCGATGGAAATAGGCTATGGCCTATTCAGTAGTGTATATCCCCGGTATAGCCCCAGTCTCCCCTAATCTGCGTCGGATGAGATAACAATAACACAATGTTTCAGAGATATTAAGTTATGCTACTGCTTGCATTTGATCAAATTCTCACAGTAAAATAACTAATAATACTGCGTGCCTCTGGTTATTTTCCTGTGCTTGGTCCAGACTACTTTCTCACCTGCAATCAACCGCACCACGATACAAATTTAATTGGACCAAGACCACCCTTTGAGCAAACCATGTGAATTGTTTAGTGCGCTCCCGAGTGCGGGTACAATTTTCACACCAGTCCAAACAAACCAAAATAATGGGGAAAGGTGCCAGATTTCAGAAAAACCTAATCAAAATCAATTTGATGTGAAAGCCCCCTAAGAAGCAATGCGAGGCTGAAAATATAGCTGTTCTACAAGATGCTCCCGAGAAAAAGAATGTCAACATCAGACCTCTCTGCAATAACAACATATCCTTGTTTTCCAACAGAGACACAATTATGAGGCCCGGATGGTTCTGGTGGGGAAGACTGGAGCTGGGAAAAGTGCAGCAGGAAACCTCATTGTTGGGAAAAAAACTTTCCTATCAAAGTTTTCCTCCATTTCTCTGACAAAAGACTGTGATAAGGCCAGAGGGGAGGTGTCTGGGCAAAGTGTAGCTGTTAGACACCCCAGGTTTGTTTGATACTACATTGTCCAAAGAAGAGGCACTGAAAAAGATTGCTCTGTGCATCTCTCTCTCTGCTCCTGGTCCCCATGTGTTCTTGGTTGTGATCAAGCTGGGAAGATTCCCTGAAGAGGAGCAGAAAACTGTGGAGTTGATTCAGAGATTCTTTGGTGATGAAGCATCGAAATACACCATGGTTCTCTTCACACATGGTGACCTTCTTGATGATGATAATGTAAACATTGAAAACTTCCTGCATGAAAATCCAGGTCTGGAAAGTTTACTTTCTCAATGCAATGGGGATATCATGTCTTCAACAACAAAGACAAGAATCGCTCCCAGGTCACTGAGCTGCTTGAGAAGGTAAACAAGTTGGTGAAAATTAATGGAGGAAGGCACTACACCACTGAGATGTTCCAAGGGGCTGAGAGAGCGATTGAAGAGGAGAAGAACAGGATCCTGAGAGAGAATGAAAATAAGAGATGCAGAGAGATGGAGGAACTGAATAAAAAATGGGAAGGAGAACATCTATATGAAGAGGAAGAGAAGCTTAGGAAAATACATGAAAGAAAAGCGAGAGAGAAAGCTGAAAGATCTAACAGCTTTGTAAGGGAAGTTGTGGTTGGAGTACAGTTTGGTGTTGGAATCGGGGCGGTTTTGGGAGTAATTGGAGGCCCAGTTGGTGTGGTAGTGGGGGCAGCAATGGGGGGAGCAATAGGTGGTGCAGTTGGAACTATTAACGTTTGTGAGAGAAAAGGGATACCACTAGCAATACAATTTGAGAGGTTGGCAGAGAATAACTGCTGTATACAATGAAAATCTGAAACGATGCTGCGCCATCTAACAATGCTGTACCATCTAACAATGCTGTTCCATCTAACAATGCTGTACCATCTAACAATGCTGTTCCATCTAACAATGCTGTACCATCTAACAATGCTGTTACATCTAACAGTGTTGTGCCATCTAACAAAGCTGTTCCAACTAAACATGAAAGGGAGGCTAGAGAGGAAGCTGAAGGAGAAAACTTTTAAAGGAGTGGTGAAAGCAGTGGGGAAAGCAGTGGGGAAAGCAGTGGGTGAAGGAGCAGTGTCAGTGGGGAATGGAGTGGTGAAAGCAGTGGGGTAAGCAGTGAAATCTTGAATAATACTACAGTATATAATAAACATCTGAAACAATGCTGTTCTAGAGTCCAAAGCATAGTCATATTGAATGTAATTTTAATTACATTTGAATTGCATTGCATTGAAGACAGCCATATACAGCATACACTGTTGTCATTCAATGTTGTCAACTGTGGACCCATTGACTTCTATAGATGTAAATTATATAGCTTACATAAAGCTCTAAGACATTTAACCTGGCTCTGTTGTGTCTGTTTATGTCACCAGTAAACATTATGGACTGATCAATTAACACAAATGCCAGATAACATATTCATTAAATGTTTTTATTTGTATTCAATGAGGACATTTTCTTTAACCCTTTCATGCGTGAGTTCCAAATATCTCTAACGGTCGCCCCAGCGTGAGTTATTTTATGCACGTGATGATGTTATGACGTTCTCTCCATAATAGAATGTGATTGTTTTTCAACAATACATTTAATCCGCGCTTCTCTCAAAACAAGGAATTTAGCCTGTTTTTATTTATAGGCTGTTTCAACTTCCAATGATTTTCTAAAAAGTTTTTATTTTCTAAGAGCAGTTTGAATTGAGCTGTGTTCCGCCTCCTCGTTCATTCACATAAAAATATTCATTTTTACTTTTACGGACAATTACATTTTTGGGACATTTCTGACCCGGACAAAATTCCCCAAGCACTTCCTAATTGTTTGTGCAGTTCAAGTCTGCAAACATTTTCTCATCGGAACGATCTGCACACGTGTTCACATTTTCCTTCTTTTGCCAGCATCGCAGTCATTGTTGTTTTCGTTACTAATAATAACTTTGGAAATGTGTGCGTTTCTATCAAAGTGCCTTATTACATTGTAATATAGTTTCAGTATGTCGTGTTATGTCATTTCTATTGTAGCTCACTGTATTTATGGAGCATAATATATTGGTTCGAATCCAGGTTGTATTAAAACCGGCTGTGATTGGGAGTCCCATAGGGCGGCACACAATTGGCCCAATTTTGTCAATGCAGTATTCTATTTTATAGCAGTGTTTTATTATGTTACTTCTTTGTAATATTGTTTTATTTCTATATCCTGAAATTGTATTCTAATGAATGAGTCCTCTTTATTCTGTACTTTCAGAAACCACGAACAGTATTTGCCAATATCATAACTGGAACTGGACATCTTTCGAGCTGAAGATTGAGGCCAGCTTTTGTATGCTAGCGTACACTCCTTAATAGCTTTACTGGATGAAAACACAGCAAGAAAACACATAGGCCAATATGTAATAGTCGTCAATTTTATTGCGGTATTGGTGGTGGTTGGTTCAACAACAACTTGTTTTACTAGAGGAAAAAAACCTGAATATGCATAACCCATATTTAATATTCATGCAGTGACTGAACAACAACTGCACCTCTGAAGGCATAGTATCATGGCAGGTCACCTGTCAAGCCACCTGTCAGGTCAGTCAGTCACTTATTGCTGCAGATGTGCTCAATAGTGCTTGAGCGTATGATACTCCTCAAAGCATGGAGAAACACATAGAGGTGTATCACAAGCTAAACACATGTATTTTGTCAACTTCCTCTGCTTACTTCTCCTGGTGCCAGACAGGCAGACTTTGCAGTGCCTCCGTGTGTGGCTACCTTGAGCAGCAGTTTGAGGGACTTTGCAGGGAAAATGCCATGCAGTGAGGCGTAGGGGATTGTCCGCAGCAGGGCGACCCCCAGTGGATGGGCGCCGAGGGGTGTGGTGCTCCTCCAGCAGTTCTCTCATGAGGTTCTCACTATACTTTTGGTAGGTAATTACTTTACCTATGAGGGAGTGGGGAGGATGAGGAAAGTTAGAGGATGATGAGGCAGTGGGTAGGTGGGTGAGATATTGTCACTATAATTGCATAATGTATTTGTATGTAAACTGTATATCCAATTACAAAAATACCTTGTTCAGTAATCATCTCACCTGTTAGTTGGCGGTGAACTATGCTGCTGTTGAGGACAGATTTTTGGAAAAATATCTTCTTATTACACTTGGTCGTTTTCTTAGCGCATTCCACAAAGCTGTTTATCATGTCCACCTTATCCACTGCTCCCATTTTGAGGTTATAGTCAAGCACGGAGTCTGGTTTGATCTTTCTCTCTCCCGTCAGGTGGTCCACCTTCCCTGTGGCTGACATGGTTGCTGTATGGACAGTGGAGAGGACATGGACGTCTCGTTTGTCATGCCACTTTTCTGCCACCTGTTGACCATTCTCCTTGAACTCCACCTCCCCTCTATGCATCTTCCTCCAGCCGAATGCCGGCATCCCCTTCCTGTTCGACCTGACTGTGCCACAGGCCCCTGTGCTGTTGGAGAGCAGATGCTGGAAGAGTGTGGGACTGCTGTACCAATTGTCCACGTACAAAGTGTGTCCCTTGCCGAGATGAGGAGCCAGCATGGTCATCACCATGGACATGGACACCCCAAGCCCCTCATAATGTTTGATGTCAGTGGTGGACCCTGTGTAAACTATAATGTCCTGGACAAATCCCGTCTTCACGTCGCACATGACAAAGAACTTGACTCCAAACCTGTGCCTTTTGGAGGGAATATATTGACGGAACGCCAGCCTACCTTTCCATAACATCAGGGACTCATCAATGCATTGGTCCTTGTATGGCACAAAGACCCGACCAAATGCTGATGTCAGGCTGTTAAGAACATTTCTTATTTTGTGTAACGGGTCACTTAGGATGGCAGTAGCATTGTTGACAAAATGCAGGCATCGCTGCAGAGCTAGGAAGCGGTCTTGGGAAAAGAGGGTGGCAAAGAAGGGAGTTGCAAACATAGGATCTGTGCTCCAGTATTCTCTTAGGGAGTTCTTCTTTACTATCCCCATGAGAAGGAATGTCACCAGGAAAGTATACATTTCACTAATTGTGGTTGTCACCCATTTAGTGAGTTTCCCCCTCACTCCTGGCTCTCTCTTCTCCTGTAGCTCCAAGGCATAGCGATTGGTCTCCTCTACTATGTTTCCCACCAGCTCCTCTGTCAGAAACAACTTGAAGCACTCTGCCTCAGTTGGAAATGGCAAGGGGCGTTGCACTCCAGACTGGGACTCATCAAAGCAAACAGCAGGGCCAGGAGGGGTGAAATGACTGGTGGCCTTCCAGCTACCACAGAAATCCTGTACTTCATCCACTGTCGGTCTGCCTCCATCACCACCAGCATCTTCAAAGGGACCTGCTACTTCATCAGTAGACAAGGGAACCTCAGATTCAGGGTTCTCAATGGCTACAAGGTTGGGGGGCAGCTCCTTACTGTCACTGTCAGAATCAGATTCCTGACTTTCATACTCAGACTCATTGTCAGAATTTAAAAAAATATCCAGAATTTCCACATTTGTGAGTGGTCTCCTTTTGAAAGACATTGCTAATGCTACAGCTTAGCTCACTAGCTACATACATAAACAACAACACTGAGTGGCTCAGGGTGGGAGTGAGAGGTTACTTTGAGCACGGGACACTTATATCAGTAAATCACTATCAGAAAATGTATTGTGTGGTAATTATTTATATATTCACTGTTTTATTCACATTTTCAATTACAGGTGACAAATCATGCATTCAACGTGCATACTATAAACAGACCAAAGTCATCTTGTCTTCTCTTATTATCTTTGGTTTCTGTGAGGAAAAAGCATGGCTGCGCGCTCGTTTACTTTCGATGTCTTGGAAGTGTTTTACCTAATTATTTCGGTCAATGGTGAGCTCACCCGTGATGTGATTAATTATGCACAGTAATTGCTATTAACTAATTCATATTGTAGTTTATGTCAGCCGAGAGTTCGAAAATATGACCATTGTTGCGTCAATCTCTCAGTTAGCGCGAGGACAAATGTAGCCTACATTTTTCAGGTTAGGGTGATTGTGTTATGCTGTAGCTACTTCTGTGAATGTCTGAACGTTGAATCCAAAAATAAACTGTTCACATTCTGGACATAACTTTGTAAGGACTGTGTTTGTGTAAATTGTTTCTGAAAAAAGTGTGGCCAGCTCAATTGTTGATTGTTGTCATTCGAAACTGCCGTTTTAAATAAACATTCTAAACGAATGTCCTAATCACAAGGATGAGATTGTACACTTGAGGGACCACTGTAGAATGATCACAGCTATGAGATGGTACGTGTGAAAGGGTTAAATAACACAAATAATTATTATGGCAGCTTTTTAAAACTGGTAATTCCCATTGTTGATACTTACAGTAGCAATGCCAATCAGAAGTGAAAAAAAATGGTTATAGGGGAGCCTGTAGGTCGGGCTGAGAACGTGTAGTGTCTGCCCGGCTTTAGTTTCACAAAGTCAAACCTCAAGTGACCCCATTTGCTATAGTCTATAGGTTGGGTATTGAAAGCCCTATAATGTGAATAATAATAGTTATAATGACATAACTAAAAATAACCTTTATTTGTTAAGCAATTTTCCTACACTTCAATATGCAAAGCACAAAGCAAAGAATAACAAAATGAAAGATCAGTAGGTCTAACTCTATGCCACCAGTAGTGTAATGAAACTACAGCAGCATGGTCTGAAGTGGCTGCTACCTCTAAGTCAAGTGGATGTATAGAAAATGTGTCTTTGCATTACAACTTTGAATTGAATCGTACTAAATTATCTTTACTGATGAGGTCTACTGATATTGTCACGACTTCGACTGAAGTCGATTCCCCTCCTTGTTCGGGCGGCATTCGGCGGTCGACGTCACCGGTCTTCTAATCATCACCAATTTACTTTTCATTTTCCATTTGTCTTGTCTTGTTTTTCACACACCTGGTTTGCATTCCCCATCATTATCTGTTGTGTATTTAACCCTCTGTTTTCCCCCATGTCGTTGTGTGTGATTGTTTATTGTTATGCCGTTTCTTTCCGGCTGGTGCATTCATTTTATGCCTCGCCTGCGTTTGGTAAATATGTATTTCTATATTACGCGTTTAGTGTTTTGCTTGATTCAAATTTTGAGTAAAGTATTTTGCTCACACAGTACTGTTATCCTGCGCCTGACGTTAATGCACCAGCTACACAAGAGCCAGACAGAATCACACACCTGCCATTGAGTCAGCAGGAGCAGGTACCCCGGTCAGAGAAGTCGAGGAACGCGTCCAGAAACACTCGGCTATGTTACATCATCTCGGTGCCATGATGGATCGTGTTGTCCAGACCATGGACCGCTGGGAGAGACAGGAAGTCTCTCCAGCGCCTCGACCAACGCAACTGGGGTTACCTCTACCCGTCCCGTCCGGATCCAGCTCCAGTGGGATGCGTCTCTCCCTTCCCAGGGAGTATGATGGGATGGCCGCACAGTGCCAGGGGTTCCTCCTACAACTGGACCTATACCTGGCTACCGTTAACCCAGCTGCCTCAGGGAGAGCTCTGGAGTGGGCCAACGCTGTGTGGGGAGAGGAAGACGCAGTGTTGGACCACTTTGAGGAGTTCACCCGTCGCTTCCGAGCCATCTTTGACCATCCGCCTGAAGGTAGAGCGGCGGGGGAACGACTTTTTCATTTGAGACAGGGGACGAGTAGCGCACAGGAGTTTGCGCTGGAGTTCCGGACTTTGGCCACCAGATCCGGATGGAGCGACAGGGCCCTCATTGACCATTATAGATGCAGCCTGCGCGAGGATGTCCGACGGGAGTTGGCCTGCAGGGATACCACCATTAACTTTGACCAACTAGTAGATCTGTCTATAGAGGTCTCAATCAAATCACGGTGAGGTACAGCTACCCGCTACCTCTTATCGCCACGGCAATTGAGTCAATGCACAGGGTGCGCATCTTCACTAAACTGGATCTCAAGAGTGCGTACAACCTGGTGCGTATCCGGGAGGGAGACGAGTGGAAAACAGTATTTAGTACTACCTCAGGGCATTATGAATACATTGTCATGCCGTATGGGTTGATGAATGCTCAATCAGTCTTCCAATCCTTTGTAGACGATATTTTCAGGGATCTGCACGGGCAGGGTGTAGTGGTGTATATTGATGACATTTTGATATACTCCGCTACACGCACCGAGCATGTGTCCCTGGTGTGCAAGGTGCTTGGTCGACTGTTGGAGCATGACCTGTACATCAAGGCTGAGAAATGTCTGTTCTTTAAGGTTAGGGAGAGGTAGGGGTTAAGGTAGGTTAGGATTTAGAATAGGGACGTCCCAAGGATTCCAGATAACACTGACAGAGATTAAAACAAGAATTCCAATTAGTTCAATCACTACATTTTCTTTATCTTTGGTTATCCTCATAAAATAAACATACATTTTGAGCAGCATATTAGGTAGGATTTATCCTGACATGTTTGGGGTAAATCATTGAAACTACTTGTATTCATTGTTATTAAGTATATAGGAAGAACTTTGGTGGTGCTGCATTTGTCATTTGTATTATTATTATTTGGTATAATTATTTTCAAGGGGGTATTTTCAAGTATATATAGCCACAGGAAGTAGTAGGGGGTGGGGGTGCTGAAAATGTATTTTGCCTGCATTACAGATACATTATCTGTCCGCTAATACAGCACAATTAACAAGAATTTAAGCTATCTGCCAATATCAGATATGTCTATGTCCTGGGAAATGTTCTTGTTACGTACAACCTCATGCTAATCGCATTAGCCTATGTTAGCTCATCATCCCGCAGGGGACCCACCAATCCGGAAGAAGTTTAACCATAACCATTACATAACCCTAACCTTAAACCTAACCTTAACCATTTTCAATGTAAACTTCAATGGGGCAGGGAAGTCACAAAAATTCTTGATAATCTTCTTGCACTTCCTATCTTGCCACAATGGCTTTTTTTTCAAAGAATTGTGGGAAATTCAAAATGTTTAGACTTAATTATTATTTTAAAAAAATGTTGTATGCATGTTTGAAGAATGAAAATTGTAAAATCTATTAGTATTAAGCAGTGTGTTGTGCCATGAGGTGAGGGCCTGATGTATCATGATGAACGGATATCGAAACCGTCTGTTAAAATGACATTCAATGATGAGACAACCCATTCCCACATCTCTGACATACAATGGTAGAGGCAAGTTCAGCGTCATACAACAATTGCTGTAAAACCTGCAGTCACTGGTGAGTTTAGCACTATGCCTGCCAAAATGGGTTAAACTGGTAAATGATCAGATACATTAACCAATGTTAAACATTAAAATACTATAGAAGAAGTGATCTAATTCTACATTAGACAGGATTTGAAACGCCACAAGTGTTTAAAAGCTATGGAGAGATAAACAAGACCAAAAGAGAAGATATCTAATGCTGAACTAAACAAAAGTTGACACCGTCACCGGTAGTGCTCCTAGTCCCTGGCAAGGTGTTGCTCCCAGTCCCTGGCAAGGTGTTGCTCCCAGTCCCTGGCAAGGTGTTGCTCCCAGTTC
>QNTS01001599.1:123095-166822 GCA_003317085.1 Hucho hucho | reverse complement strand
AAGGTGTTTCTCCAAGTCCCTGGCAAGGTTTTGCTCCCAGTTCCTGGCAAGGTGTTTCTCCAAGTCCCTGGCAAGGTATTGCTCCCAGTTCCTGGCAAGATGTTGCTCCCAGTTCCTGGCAAGGTGTTATTCCCAGTCCCTGGCAAGGTGTTGCTCCCAGTCCCTGGCAATGTGTTATTCCAAGTCCCTGTCAAGGTTTTTATTATAGGTCCCTGGCAAGGTTTTGCTCCCAGTCCCTGACAAGATGTTGCTCCCAGTCCCTGGCAAGGTGTTAATCCCAGTCTCTGTCAAGGTGTTGCACAACAGATGATTAAGTAGTGTTCCATCACAGCATGTAATGGTTCAAAACATCTCAGGATATTTCAATAGCCCACAAAAGTTAAGGATTCGTCTCCGTCATGTTGGTGGCCCTTCAGTTGCCAAAAGCTTTGCTGTTACAAAGCACTTAATTTCAACAGTGTGACTAACGTTAAGAATCACTGCACTCTGTATTTTATAAAGGCTGATTGTTCCTTGCCTGAGGCTGTTGATTGGTTGTGTCTGAAATGACACCCTTTTCCCTATATAGTGCACTACACTAGGTAGGGCCCTGCTGTTTGGAGAGGAAATGGAGGCACTAATTTTACTGGTATTTCCAGCAATATCCACCAGTGTTGCTGCAGTTAGGAAATATTATGTAATTGACACAAGCTGTCTCCAATCAATCAATCAATGTCTGGTTATGTGTGTGTGGCGTTGGGATCACATGAAGGCTATTAAAACTATTGAGGGATCATCAGCAGTGGTGTCGGTTATGCACATAGGATATGCACATAATTAATAGTATTGGATAGGGAACACTCTGAAGTTTCTGTGAGTATAACAGAACTGATATAGCAGGCGAAAACCCGAGGAATTTAGTCCAGAATTTTTTTTTTGTGTAACATTTCCTCAGTTTGATAGGCTTCCTATTGAAATCCCAGTATTATCGCTCCCAGATTGCTGTACCTATGGCTTCCACTAGATGTCAACAGTCTTTAGACAGTGTTTCATGGCTTTATCTTGGAACAGAACCGAATAGAAGAAGAATTGGATAAAAAAACACGGATGTCAATAACTTTTCCTGGGCGCGAGACCGTGAGCGCGCTCCTCTTTATTTTCCTTTGATATCGTTTAGGATATCATCCGTGTAAAATATAATCGTTAATATTCATAAAAGAGGATACATTATAAATGATGTTTGACTTGTTTGGGCAAAGTTGATAGGTATAATTTTAATAATTCAACTTTTGGATTTTGAATTTGTCGCCTTACTACCCGATGAAATGTATCGGGAACGGGGCGCTAGCTCCCCAGCGCTCCTTAATTATCCTCTTAAGCTCATGTAGATCAATTGGGTCAGGATCTTGTTGTCTGTTTATAGCAATCAGTGGTTTATAGTTTTTTTGGTTAATTAAACAAATGTATCCATAATGTGTGTGAACACAAACGACATTCTGACAATATGACATGCCACCATAATTGCAGCTTAACTCTCATGATTTCACATTTCAACTTCCTGCCTCTGTCACCATGGGAGGCCCACAATTTCTACCGATGGGGGTGGAGAAATAATCTAGTGCTCAAAGCACTGAGACTAGAAGAGGAAATGTCAGATCATATCCCCACCTCTTCTGCAGAAATATTACTTCCCCTTTAGGCTTCTCCTTCCTGTTATGCTACCATCTATTTGAGTGTGTAGCAGCCCAAGTCACATGATTTCATAGAAAATGTGTCTTTGCATTGGAACTCCCTTCCCCCTAGACACATTTGTGTTGACTCAAAAGTGTCTGTAATGCGTCAAGTTTTGTGTGAATAAATTGACTGTGGTGCATAGTGGATAATGAGGCTTTCTTGCAATTATGAGAACCATCGTTCTGTGAGGTCCTAAGAATAACACAATACAGAATTATTACATGGATGAAGGAATTAATTATATTATATCCCATAGAGAAATTTGCTTGACAAATGCAATTGATGGCTGAAATGTGTCCATTGTGAGTATTAATAATAAATCTAAGTCTAAGTTTTCCAGTGATCACAAAATAATAATATCAAAAACAGCTAAATATTTGTTCATCAACCCCCAAGGTGTCAATCTTAATGTAGGATACAATAACAGTAGAAGATGTTTGATATTCCCAGCAAGATTAAAGAACACACAACTTTTAATATTTAGAGAGGTGAGTTGTTCTTGTAGACATTATTAAGACACAATCATGGAGACAACGATGTATTCACTACCACAAGGACATAAAGTCATATATTGTACATGTGGAAATCAGTCACACCATTATGTATGTAAATATTCAGGTTTGAAATATTCAACTTTGAATGTGGGGGAATGACTGATTGAATATGTTATAGGAATCTAATGCCCGACAGCACAGTCGTGGCAGGACGTGACAGGACATATGTTCGGAACATCTGAGTAGGGGAAAGTGACCTAATTCTGCATTCATAATCAAGTTGGAAGGTGGTAATTACCAGTTGTGATGTCATAAATACCAGATAGATTCATTCAAATGCTTTGAACTCGTTGAGAAACATTGATTGGCTAATGGCCAACAAGCTACATCGATTGTAAACTAAAAGTACAGCTATCAATCTTATAAACAAATTATTAATAGATTTATTTGTATAAATAATGTGCTGTTGTTGCATGTAACTGCCAATTGCTAAAGTAAAAGTGTTGTTGAGGTAATTTTCTTAGTAGGTGATATCAGATGTCAGCTACTACTGCACAGTTCATAAAGTCGCACACAGCCTGGGTTGAGCCATGCATCGTCTGAGCAGGGGAACAACATCCTGCTCTTGTCACCATTAGACACCCACAATTGCTACCGTCAGGGGGTGGAGAAAGAGTGACTCAAAGCACAGAGACTAGAAGAGGAAATTACTGTTTATCTCCCCACTTCCTTCTGTAGAAGCCAGCCATCATTGTGGAAAAGTCACATGATTTTATCGAAAACGTGTCTTTGCGTTATAACTCCCTGCCCTCTAGACACTTTTGTGTTGAAACAAAAATGTCTGTCATGCATCAAGTTTCTAAGTTCATGAGGGAACAAATTAACTGTGGTGCATAGTGGATAATCAAGATTTTTCAATTATGAGAACCATGGTTCTGTGAGGTCCTAAGAATAAAACAATACAGAATTATCACATGGATGAAGTCATTAATTACATCAATGATGCATTTGACAAATTGCAGAGGGAGGTGTTAAGTCCCAGGGTCATTAGCTTAGTAATGAGCTTTGAGTGCACTATGGTGTTGAATGCTGAGCTGTAGCCAATAAATAGCATTCTCACATAGGTGTTGCTTTTGTCCAGGTGGGAAAGGGCAGTGTGGAGTGCAATAGAGATTGCATCATCTGTGGATATGTTGGGGCGGTATGCACTTTGGAGTGTGTCTAGGGTTTCTGGAATAATGGTGTTGATGTGAGCCATGACCAGCCTTTCAAAGCAATTCATGGCTACAGACATGAGTGCCATGGGTCGGTAGTCATTTAGGCAGGTTTCCATATTATTCTTGGGCACAGGGACCATGGTGGTCTGCTTGTAACATGTTGGTATTACAGACTCAGTCAGGCAGAGGTTGAAAATGTCAGTGAAAACACTTGCCAGTTGGTCAGCACAGTCGGAGTACATGTCGTTGGATTGAGTCTGGCCCTGCGGCCTTGTGAATGTTGACCTGTTTTAAGCTCTTACTTACATCGGTTACGGAGAGCGCAATCACACAGTCATCTGGAACAGCTGATGCTCTCATGCATGCTTCAGTGTTGCTTGCTCGAAGCGAGCATAGAAGTAATTTAGCTCGTCTGGCAGGCTTATGTCACTGGGCATCTCGCGGCTGTACTTCCCTTTGTTGTCTGTAATAGTTTGCAAGCCTTGCCACATCCGACCAGCGTTGGAGCCGGTGTAGTACGAGTCCATCTTAGTCCTGCATTGACACTTTGTCTGTTTGATAGTTCGTCGGAGCGCATAGCGGGATTTCTTATAAGCGTCCGGGTTAGAATCCCGCTCCTTGAAAGCGGCAGCTCTACCCTTTAGCTCAGTGCGGATGTTTCCTGTAATCCATGGCTTCTGGTTAGGATATGTACAGTGGGGCAAAAAAGTATTTAGTCAGCCACCAATTGTGCAAGTTCTCCAACTTAAAAAGATGAGAGAGGCCTGTAATTTTCATCATAGGTACACTTCAACTATGACAGACGAAATGAAAAAAAGAAATGCAGAAAATCACATTGTAGGATTTTTAATTTATTTATTTGCAAATTATGGTGGAAAATAAGTATTTGGTCAATAACAAAAGTTTATGTCAATACTTTGTTGTATACCCTTTGTTGGCAATGACAGAGGTCAAACGTTTTCTGTAAGTCTTCACAAGGTTTTCACACACTGTTGCTGGTATTTTGGCCCATTCCTCCATGCAGATCTCCTCTAGAGCAGTGATGTTTTGGGGCTGTCGCTGGGCAACACGGACTTTCAACTCCCTCCAAAGATTTTCTATGGGGTTGAGATCTGGAGACTGGCTAGGCCACTCCAGGACCTTGAAATGCTTCTTACGAAGCCACTCCTTCGTTGCCCGGGCGGTGTGTTTGGGATCATTGTCATGCTGAAAGACCCAGCCACGTTTCATCTTCAATGCCCTTGCTGATGGAAGGAGGTTTTCACTCAAAATCTCACGATACATGGCCCCATTCATTCTTTCCTTTACACGGATCAGTCGTCCTGGTCCCTTTGCAGAAAAACAGCCCCAAAGCATGATGTTTCCACCCCCATGCTTCACAGTAGGTATGGTGTTCTTTGGATGCAACTCAGCATTCTTTGTCCTCCAAACACGACGAGTTGAGTTTTTACCAAAAAGTTCTATTTTGGTTTCATCTGACCATATGACATTCTCCCAATCCTCATCTGGATCATCCAAATGCTCTCTAGCAAACTTCAGACGGGCCTGAACATGTACTGGCTTAAGCAGGGGGACACGTCTGGCACTGCAGGATTTGAGTCCCTGGCGGCGTAGTGTGTTACTGATGGTAGGCTTTGTTACTTTGGTCCCAGCTCTCTGCAGGTCATTCACTAGGTTCCCCAGTGTGGTTCTGGGATTTTTGCTCACCGTTCTTGTGATCATTTTGACCCCACGGGGTGAGATCTTGCGTGGAGCCCCAGATCGAGGAAGATTATCAGTGGTCTTGTATGTCTTCCATTTCCTAATAATTGCTCCCACAGTTGATTTCTTCAAACCAAGCTGCTTACCTATTGCAGATTCAGTCTTCCCAACCTGGTGCAGGTCTACAATTTTGTTTCTGATGTCCTTTGACAGCTCTTTGGTCTTGGCCATAGTGAAGTTTGGAGTGTGACTGTTTGAGGTTGTGGACAGGTGTCTTTTATACTGATAACAAGTTCAAACAGGTGCCATTAATACAGGTAACGAGTGGAGGACAGAGGAGCCTCTTAAAGAAGAAGTTACAGGTCTGTGAGAGCCAGAAATCTTGCTTGTTTGTATGTGACCAAATACTTAGTTTCCACCATAATTTGCAAATAAATTCATTAAAAATCCTACAATGTGATTTTCTGGATTTTTTTTCCTCATTTTGTCTGTCATAGTTGAAGTGTACCTATGATGAAAATTACAGGCCTCTCTCATCTTTTTAAGTGAGAGAACTTGCACAATTGGTGGCTGACTAAATACTTTTTTGCCCCACTGTACGTGCGGTCACTGTGAGGACGACATCATCAATGCACTTATTGATGAAGCCAGTGACTGTTGTGGTGTACTCCTCAATGCCATCGGAAGAATCCCGGAACATATTCCAGTCTGTGCTAGCAAAACAGTCTTGTAGCTTAGCATCTGCGTCATCTGACCACTTCTGTATTGAGTGAGTCACTGGTGCTTCATGCTTTAGTTTTTGCTTGTAAGCAGGAATCAGGAGGATAGAATTATGGTCAGATTTGCAAAATGGAGGGCGAGGGAGAACTTTGTACACGTCTCTGTGTGTGGAGTAAAGGTGGTCTAGGTGGATTATTTGTTTCTCGTTTGGTTGCAAATTGAACTTGCTGGTGGAAATGAGGTAAAAGGAATTTAAGTTTCCCTGCATTAAAGTCCCCTGCCACTAGTAGCGCCCCTTCTGGATGAGCGTTTTCCTGTTTGCTTTCGGCCTTATACAGCTCATTGAGTGTAGTCTTATTACCAGCATCAGTTTGTGGTGGTAAATAGACAGCTACAAAAAATATAGATGAAAACTCTTTTAGTAAATAGTGTGATCTACAGCTTATCATGAGATACTCTACCTCAGGTGAGCAAAACCTCGAGACTTCCTTAATTTTAGATTTTGTGCACCAGCTGTTGTTTACAAATATACACACACCCCTTGTCTTACCGGAGGCAGCTGTTCTGTCTTGCCGATGCAGCGTAAACCCCGCTAGCTGTATGTTATCCATGTCATCGCTCAGGCATGACTCGGTGAAACATAAGATATTACAGTTTTTAATGTCCCGTTGTTAGGATATTCGTGATTGTAGCTCTATTTTATTAACCAATGATTGTACGCTGGCTTATAGTACTAATGGTAGAGGCAGATTATCCACTCGCAGTCAGACCCTTACAAGGCACCCCGACCTACATCCCCGATATCTCTGTCTCATTCTCATGCGAATGACAGGGATTTGGGCCTTGTCAGGTGTCTGAAGTAAATTATTTGCATCCGACTCGTTTAAGAAAAAATCTTCGTCCAGTACAAGGTGAGTAATCGCTGTCCTGATATGCAGAAGCTCTTTTCGGTCATAAGAGACAGTGGCAGAAATATTATGTACAAATAAGTTGCAAATAACGCAAAAAAACACACACAATAGCACAATTGGTTAGATGCCCATAAAACGGAAGCCATCTCCTCCGGCGCCATACATTAGTAGTCCATTGTGAGTGTTAATAATACATCTAAGTATTACTTTTTTTGCAAGTGCCTCCCGTCTTTTTCAGGAGTCTGTTACACCTGAAAAAATTTAACTCAATATAACCACCTTTGCCAGTGATTACTAAAACATAATAACAAAAACAGCTAAATATTTCTTAATAAACTCCCCAAGTGTCATACTTATTGTAGGCTACAATAACAGTAGAATATATTTATTTGTATTTATAAAGTTTATTTGAACAGGACAAATGTACAGTATGGCAAAACATGAGTCTCAGAAGTGAGAAGTGATGCATTGCAACAGATTTAGCTAACATCTAATTTACATCTGCAGTATTCCTGTCAACATGCCTTGTGGTAACCGCATTACCTTCCATCTCTCATATCTCGTAACTTGTTTCTACAGTAAGACGACCATATAGATGTCCTTCTCCAAGTGTTCAGTGTAGATAGTCCAGTGAGGTTCTATTCAGCAAAATACAGTCTATTGTCCAATGTTCCCTTTGTACACCTTATATCTCCATCTCCCTATACCCTGCACTAGTTAGATGATAGCAAGGAAAGGAAGAAGTTAAAGAGATAGTCCTTTGCTTTTTTATTTCGTATTTGGCAATAAAAACAATGGGTAAATAATAGGGAGGTATTTTCAGTGACCGTTTATTTTATAGTGCCATGAAATAACTATGAAATTAATTGTAATGGTTTGTGCTTAAATATTTAATCCCCATTCATCATGCTTGTGAGGCAGCAATGGGAGCTGTGACTGCATCTGTAAATTAATTTTACAGTAGCATATAGCTTATGCCACCTGACAGGCAGAAATAAACGTTTAACTTTCACCTTTACTCAGGGGGAAATAAAATTATGCGCTGTCAAATGTGCGATACCCAGATCTATCTTTATGTTCATCCTCTAAGTACTAATGACAGACATTTCCAAGGATTCCATCCTGTAAATTATGAGAGGAGATATGAGTTAATGTGTTCCAGTTAAAATGTCTTTAGGCCCGGTTCCAGGCTGATAGAAAAGGCAAGGCCCACTTTCACTCTCTTAATCGCTACCAGTTCTTCAAGAAGTCCACTTAGGTTTTAATCTGCTGTTTTCTAGTGCCCTCTAGTGGCTATAATAGTTACATTTGTTCAGTGTAGATTGTGTGTGTGAAAGGATCCCTGCTGCTACCTCCCCTTAAACAATTTTACCACAATACTACTATGGTGCTTTCATTCATAGCATGGTATAGTCTTTAATCAAGGAAATGTAGTATGGTTTTAACCTTGAAGTATGATGATACCACCATAGTACTAACATTATACCTAAATATTACAATGGCATTGCATCATTTATACCATGGTAAAGATCTGAATCACCCTGAAGAAGGCACAGTGATGCCGAAACGTTGGTGGTGTTTTACCCAATAAATTACTGGGAGGTTATAAATATGGAGTGAGCGACTCTTTGTTTTTATAGCTTACAGTCAATCAATTGTATTTATAAAGCCCTTCTTACATCAGCTGATGTCACAAAGTGCTGTACAGAAACCCAGCCTAAAACCCCAAATAGCAAGCAATGCAGGTGGAGAAGCACAGTTTATTCTCTGTTAGTCAGCATCTCTACACTAAATATTTTTCTCTGGGTGTGCGCCAGCTCATGCTTTTTAATAGATCTGAATCATGACAATGTACCATGATTTTAGCTTTGAAGTATGATGGAACTGCAATGCACCTAAATAATACCATGGTATTGCCTCATTTATAGCATAGTATAGATATGGATCATGAAAATAACATGGTTTGAAACTGCAATATACATTCTACCATGGTAATGCACAATTATGATTGTGACGGAGAAGTGTCACAAGCCGCGGGCAGCATTTGGTAAACTAACACACCCACACATCTCACCCTCCCTGCTCCGTTTTTAGCTACATTAGCAATGTGGGTCGACACAAGTTAACTTGACAATCTAAGAATACACAAACAAGCTTTCATGTTTAATTGAAGTGACATTTATTGCACTTATCAATGTTATGGATGAGCGCTATGTTTGTTTCTGTAAATGTGTGATATTGTTCTATACTGTATTATGATAAACTGATTGCAAAGGTTTAATTAATATAATTAATGATATGTTTAGCTGAGTGGCTTTGATGTTTGCAATGTCTTAATTGATTAAGGAGTTTGGTATGTTCTGATGGGAGGGGCTTCCCCTAGAAAATGAGCCTCTCTTTCAGTTCAAGAGGGACTGTTTTGATTGAGCTGTTGATGGGGCAGCACTGTTTTAGCTGTGCCACAATGTATACTTTAATGGCAGTACTGTTTTTCTTCCGGAATCACATACTTTTGCAGCTCTGACATCATTTTATTTGATAGTTTTTTGTTTTTTTTGCCTTCTGGCCTACTCGACGCGACAATGATAAATGGTACCAAACATTATCATATGGTACCATCTATATGAATTGTGCGTTACCATAGTACAATGGCAGTATAATGCATAGTTATAGACTATTAGTTATAGACCTGGAGGTTTTCCCATTCAGGTCACATGGTCAGAAAAAGGTCCCGGCCATATTCATATCATATCAACTGATATGAGGGGACTTATATTATACTTATAAAAATATTTATGACTATAGCTATAGCTATTAACCTTTAAAACCAGTTCTAACCAGTTTGTCTATCGAGTGATATGTAGGAAAGGAGGAGAAAAGATGAACAAAAGTATTGAGATGTAGCCGGTCTCACTCAACAGTGCTGGCCAGAGAGTCTCTTTATAACTTCACAGTTCAAATATCATGATTTACAGAGTCTGGACAAATGTGTGCATTCATCCAAATAATAATTCTACTGTTCCATATTGATGATGTCATAATGACAATGGTACGAACACCGACCCATATGTCCATGGAACGACCGAGTCAGAGAGTGTAAGAATACTTTATTTAAGGCTGAGAATCTTGTTGATTAAAACATATTTCATTTTTAATACCAATGCATGAAAGCTGCCCTGAAAAGCAGGTATGTAGCTAACTACAGTAGAGGAAGCTGCAGAGCTGTAGAAAATAGTGGACTGGTCCATATGTGTGTGAGCAATACTTAATTGTTACAGCACAGGTTGAAATACATTATTTTGTTTCTGTAAAAATATTGAGTATCAAATAAAATAAATATTATAATTCTACATGTGAATGAAATGTTCTTTCCACCCTTTGAATTCTTTCCAAATGTTCTTTCAGAGGGTGCATGACTTTACATAAAATAGTACATCACACTGTTTAAGTCAGAGGAGGCTGGTGGGAGGAACTATACCAGTATGGGCTCATTGTAATGGTTGAAATGGAATCAATGGAATGGTACCAAACACGTCCAACACATGGAATGTTTAACATTCCATTGATTCCATTCCAGCCATTACAATGAGCCCATCCTTTTACAGCTCCTCCCACCAGCCTCCTCTGGTTCAGATGTATTATGAATGGTTAAAGCCCCCATGCAGGCTTTTACATTTCCGTCATTGTTAAATCATCACTGGTCATTGGTGTGTTTAATTTCATGAAAATAAATGTTTTAATATTTTATTTTCCTAAGCCTCTTTTTTTTGGCCCACCGTCATCTGTGTTTGGCTGGGATAGGCCGTCATTGTAAATAAGAATTTGTTCTTAACTGACTTGCCTAGTTAAATAAAGGTTTTAAAAATATATAGAATGTAACCCAACCAGAAGCCATGGATTACAGGCAACATCAACACTTGGCTAAAGGCTAGAGCTTCCTTTTACAATGAACGGGGCACGTACATAGACAGATATAAGAAATCCTCCAATGAAACATGAGGAAAGTTGGATCCGACTACACCGGCTACGACACTTGTTGTATGTGGCTGGGCTTGCAGACGGTAACGTACTACAAAGGGAAACCCAGCCTTAAGCTGCCCAGTGACGCAGAACTCCCAAACAAGCTAAATGACCTTGATGCTCACTTCGAGGAATATAACACTGTGCCTTGCATGAAAGCCTTTCTGGATGACTGTGTGATCTCACTCTCCGTGACCGATGTGAGCAAAATGTTTAAACAGGATAACAATCTCAAGGAATACCAGGGCGCGATCTCATGCAAGAGTGGGTCAATATTCCTCCACAGCGATGTGAGAATTATCAACAACTACAGGAAGCCTTTGGCTGCAGTCATTGCAGCTAAAGATGGCACCAGTTATTGAGTGTAAGGGGGCAATTTGTTTTTCACACAGGGGAATTGGGTGTTGCATAACTTTGTTAATTAAATAAATAAAATAAGTCAATTTGGATTATTTCTAAACTCAGGTTCCCTTTATCTAATATTAGGTTTTGGTTGAAGATCTGATAACATTCAGTCTCAAAAATAGAGAAAATCAGAAAGGGGCAAATACCTTTTCACGGCACTGTACGTGTCAGCAACCACAGCTAATGAATTCACTGAAACCCTTAACTTCTTAAGGAGTAGCAAAGTGCGCTGGGGCACTAGCGCCCCACTCACGACACTACCAGGTGAAATGCAAGGCGCCAAATTCAAAATCCAAAAGTTGAATTATTAAACATGCATCAATATACAAGTGTTTCACAGTCATCAAAAGCTCTGGTTCTTGGCAATATCACAGCGTTGTCAGATTTCAAAAAGGCTTTATGGCGAAAGCACCACATTTGATTGCTTGAGGGTAGCACCTTCAATATTTTTCCATTAACATGAATTCTTCAGCCATCACGGTTCACATAAAACACATTTCATAGCGAAAACAAATCGATTACCTGTTGAAGAACTTCTGCTGAGGGCTTCCCAAGTGTCCAACGAAGACAATCCATGGTTCTTTTGTTAGAAAAAGTAATTTATTATATCCATAAATTGCCGTTTGGTTGGCGAGCGTTAGAATGAGAAAATAGTCCATTGAAACATGAAGAGAACTCGTTCAACTTATACCTATAAACTTGTCCAATAACAATCAAACATAATTGCTAATGTATCCTTAGGAACACTTTAATGTATATGTTGTATAATATTTCAACCGGAATATAAACTGGGTGATAAGAAAGGAAAAAAACACAGAGCGCGCCAGCCGGGAGCGCGCAATTTCTCTTAAGGACATCTGAGGGGACACTTCCTTATTCCTCTTCTTCTCTGCTCTAAAAGCAGCTAAGAATAATCCGAACACTGTCTCGAGACTGTTGACATCCAGAGGAAGCGATAGGTACTGCATTCATATGCCCTTATAAGGGCATTTTCATAAGGGAGGGGTTCCAAATGAGCAATGTGTCAAAACCACTTTTTCTAGGACAGAAATTCCTCGAGTTTTTGCCTGCCATATTCGTTCTGTTATACTCACAGACAAAATTTTAACCCTTTTAGAAAATTCAGGGTGTTTCCTATCCAATGGTACTAAATATGTGCATATCCTATTTTCTGGGCCTGAATGGGAGGCATTTTACTTTGGGCACGCCAGGCTCTCCAAAACGGTCACCTCGTGCGCTACTCCCTAAGTTAACAAGGACTTGCAGTCAGTTTTGGAATGTGTGACTAGTAATAAACTGGTCCTGAACATATATAACATTTTAAGAGCATTGTATTTGGTGTAATTCATCCCCTAAGATCTACACCTCAGCTGAATCTGGTAATGAATGGTGTGAATGTTGAACAAGTTGAGGAGTCTAAATTACAAAACATATAGATTCAATGGTTGTAAAGATGGGGAGAGGTCTGTCCGTAATCAAGAGATTCTCTGCTTTTATGAAAAGCAAGTCCTGCAGGCTCTGGTTTTGTCTAATCTTGATTATTGTCCAGTCGTGTGATCCAGTGCTGCAAGGAAAAATCTAGTTAAGCTGCAGCTGGCCCAGAACAGAGCAGCACGTCTTGCTCTTCATTGTAATCAGAGGGCTAATATAAATACTGTGCATGCCAGTCTCTCCTGGCTAAGAGTTTAGGAGTGACTGACTGCATCACTTCTTTTTATAAGAAACATGCTGTTTACATTTCCAAGTTGTTTGCATACTCAACTTACACACAGCTCTGACACACTCACTTACCCCACCAGTCGTGCCACCAGAAATATTTTCACAGTCCCCAAATCCAGAACGAAGTGAAGCGTACAGAATTATATAGAGCCATTATTGCATGGAACTCCCTTCCATCTCATATTGCTCAAATGAACAGAAGTATGTGTAGGCATGCACAGGATCTGTGTGTGGAATGGACTCAATCTCATGAACTGTGTGTGTACTGTTGTCATGGTTACCTACAGTACATCAACGGGGGTAACCTGGAGCAGCTGCTGGACAGTGACAGAGGTACCTGTCGTGGTCGGTGACGATGGGCCTGTCTCAGGACATCACCTGCGGCCTGCAGTACCTCCACAGCAAGGGCATCTTCCACAGAAACCTCACATCCAGCGTAGGAGATAGGAGCATACTGGGGACCTGACAGACACACAGTAACACTTCCCTTCACTTCATCTTGCATTCATTGTTAATTTCATCTCTCACTGACTCTCACACACACTCATATGCCCTCTCCCTCTTCTCATAGAACTGTCTGGTGTGTTGGGAGAATGGTGTGTTCACTGCAGTAGTGGGAAACTTTGTTCTGGCAGAGAAGATTCCAGACTACAGGTTAGTGCTGAGAGAAAGTTCCCCCAGATTACAGGAGAACTGTATGACTGGCTCCTCATATTCCCATCATGACTGCACATATAGCCCAGTCTAGATGAATGCAAGTTAAATACGATGTACATTCTAGTCTGTTATTTTCTTCTCCTCCAGTGATGGGGCTGATAAGCAGCCTCTGGCCGTGGTGGGCTCCCCCTACTGGATGGCCCCGGAAGTGCTGAGAGGAGAGCTCTATGATGAAAAGGTATGAACAGTACTCTACTGTTTCCTGGCTGCTATCTCACTGGTCCTAGTGCATAATGAGAGGAAGCAAACACAGTAATATAATGCAGTGCCATCATGATGTAATAGTAACAATAATACTATGCTATAATGTGGAATCTGGAAGGACAACTGTTACATCTCTGCTATGTATTTCTATTTGTGTCTAGTCAGTCTAGCTAATAAGTACGTTGCTATCAAATGACCAGACTCTCGTATTATTGTGAATACTTCAAGTGAAATGTTATTGATAGTTATTGATCAGATGTAATTGGCTGACTCTGACCCCTAGGTGGATGTGTTTGCCTATGGAATCATTCTATGTGAGATCATCACACACACACACACACACACACACACACACACACACACACACACACACACACACACACACACACACACACACACACACACACACACACACACACACACACACACACACACACACACACACACACACACACACACAACCCCACAGTGTATGACAGGCAAACCAATGTTTTTCCTTTTTACACGATCACACAATCCTAAATCAATGCTTTCATCCTATCACAAAACAAACTGACAGTGAATGAACAAACCCCCTACTGCAGCCAAATAGAACCATATAACCACGTTTTGGTTTTCTTCTGTGAACTTTTTTTCCACTTTGACCCAGAAAAGAAGTGCCCTCTGTTCCCTTATTGAACATTATTACATGCAACTGCAGTGTAAGACTTCAATATTTAACGGCTACATTACAGGGCAGCAGTCCATTTGCATGTGAGGTTAAAAGTGGAACTGTGTTTTAACTACTTTGAAGATATGAAACAAACAGACACTCGTAATATCAGTAAAACATATCAAATTCCCAGTTTATGCTACAAAACCAACTTCATAAGAAGTTTTAAAAATACGTTTTATTTGACACAAAATTCTATGACGTACACCAAGGCATTGTTGGAAGAATAAATGTTCACCAATATATTTCTTGGTAGTCCTAAAAAATATTGCTATCTAGTTGTAAATCACATAGGTCCTAGTACATTGTTTGCCACACATTCGTGAAGCACTGATCAAGTCAGTCATAACTTGGCTAATAGGCTTGCATATCTATTTATCTCTTTATTTAGCAAGCTAAAAACAGGGAGCCTAACGCTAGCTAGCTGCTGGGAGGATGTCATGTCATTGGAGGAGTGGGTGAGTAACCAACTTTTTCCCCTCATATCGTTTTTCGGTGGCTACAGCTAGATGCAGGTGTCATTTGGTTAACTAGAGAAAATGTGAATCGCTTTTGCTAGCTAAGCTATGCTGAACTTGAATGACTTTTATCTGGTTAGCATATATCTTGCGTTCGTAAATTCACTCTATCTACTCCGATTTCGTCTGAGTGTGCCAGAGCACAGAATAATGGATGAATTTATGAACATGCAACACTGCTGAATATGACCGGTGTCAATAAATGTAGGCAAAAAAAGTAACAGTCACGGAACGCTCTAGATAACATGTTAGTGGGCTCCCGAGTGGCGCAGTGGTCTAAGACACTGTGTCTCATTGTAAAAGGTGTCACTGCAGTACCTGGTTCTAATCCAGGCTGCATCACATCTGGCTGTGATTGGGAGTCCCATAGGGTGGTGCAGTGTTGGCTGGGGTAGGCTGTCATTGTAAATAAGAATTTGTTCTTAAGGACAACAAAGTCAAGGTATTGGAGTGGCCATCACAAAGCCCTGACCTCAATCCCATAGAAAATGTGTGGGCAGAACTGGAAAAGTGTGTGCGAGCAATGAGGCCTACAAACCTGACTCAGTTACACCAGCTCTGTCAGGACTAATGGCCCAAAATTCACCCAACTTCTTGTGGGAAGCTTGTGGAAGGCTACCCAAAACATTTGACCCAAACAATTTAAAGGCAATGCTACCAAATACTAATTGAGTGTAAACTTCTGACCAACTGGGAATGTGATGAAAGAAATAAAAGCTGAAAGAAATAATTCTCTCTACTGTAATTCTGACATTTCACATTCTTAAAATAAAGTGGTTATGGTAACTGACCTAAGATAGGGAATTTTTACTAGGATTAAATGTCAGGAATTGTGATTTTTTTTAAAAATGTATTTGGCTAAGGTGTAGGTAAACTTCCGACCTTAACTGTATATACCCTCACAGGGGCGTGTCCCACTCATGTCAAACAGACATGCCATTCAAACATGTCAATAGCGTCAATATCTGCAACTAGACATGGGTTATTGAAATAAGTGGATGATTAACGTACAATAGTACTATATAGAGCTATATACAGGGAGTTCCAGTACCAGATCAATGTGGAGCTATATACAGGGAGTACCAGTCACAGATCAATGTGGAGCTATATACAGGGACTACCAGTACCAGATCAATGTAGAGCTATATACAGGGACTACCAGTACCAGATCAATGTGGAGCTATATACAGGGAGTACCAGATCAATGTGGAGCTATATACAGGGAGTACCAGTACCAGATCAACATGGAGCTATATACCGGGAGTACCAGTACCAGATCAATGTGCATAGGAACGAGTTACTTGAGGTAGATATGTAGATGAGGGAAGGGTAAAGTGACTAAACATCTGGTTAGATAATCATAATAAGAGTTAAATAAAGAACAGAGTAGCAGCAGCAATTGATGAGGGTAAAAGTGAATGTGTTGTGTATGTGTGTGTACGTATGTAGTGTTTGAATGTGTGAGGGATTTGTGTGGGAGTGACCATGCATATATGGTGTGTATATAACGTTTAATGAGTTTGCTGGACGGTAGTGGTTTAGGTGGCTGGAGTCATTGGCAACTTTTCGGGCTTTCCTCTGACACCGCCTGATACAGAGGTACAAGATGTCAGGGAGCTCGGCCCCAGTGATGTACTGGGATGTCCACTCCCCCCTTTGTAGCGCTTTGCGGTCTAGGGCGGTGCAATTGCCATACCAAGAAGAGAAACAGCCCATCAAGATGCTCTCGATGGTGCAGCTGTCTAACTTTTTAAGGATCTGATGGCTCATGACAAATCTTTTCAACATCCTGCGAGGGGAAGAGGCGCTTCCGTGCCCTCTTCACAACCGTGCGGATGTGTGTGGACCATGTTAAGTCCTTAAAGATGTGGAACATAAAGCTCTCGACCCGCTCCACAAGGAACTTAAAGCTCTCGACCCGCTCCACAACAGCCCCGTCGATGTGGATGAGGGGCGTGCTCTCCCCTCTTTCTCCTATATTCCATGATCAGCTCCTTGGTCTTACTGATGTTGAGGGAGAGGTTGCTGCCCTGGCAACACACTGCTTCCTCCCTGTAGGCTGACTCACATCTGTCAGTGATCAGGCCTGCAACAGTCGTGTCATCAGCAAACTTGATGATGGTGTTGGAGTCGTGCACGGCCAAGCAGTCATGGGTGAACATGGAGTACAGGAAGGGACTAAGCACATATCCCTGAGGGGTCAGCGTGGGGGAGGTGTTGTTATCTACCCTCACCACCTGTGACTGACCCATCAGGAAGTCCAGAATCCGGTTGCAGAGGGAGTGGTTCAGTCCCAGAGTCCCTAGCTTGAGCTTAGAGGGTGCTATGGTATTGAACGCTGAGCTGTAGTCTACAAGCAGAATTCTCACAAAGCTATTTCCCCTCTTGTCCAGGTGGGAGAGGGCAGTGTGAAGTGCAGTTGAGATTGCGTCATGTGTGGATCTGTTGGGGAAGATGATGGTGTTGATGTATGTCATGACCAGCCTTTCAAAGCACTTCAGAATTACAAATGTGAGTGCTACAGGGCGATAGTCATTAATACATTTTAGGCATGTTAGCTTGGAGCTCTTGGGAACAGGGACAATGATGGTTAGTTTGAAACATGTTAGGATAACAGACTGGGACAAGGAGGGATTGAACATGTATCTGAAGACGCCTGCCAGCTGGTCTGAGCATGCTTTGAGAACGCACCCTGGTATTCCTTGTGATTGTTAACCTGTTTAAATGTTTTGCTCACATTGGCCATGGAGAGTGAGATCACAATCATCCGGGAAGGCTTTCATGCAGGCACAGTGTTATACAGAGCCTTTGGAAAGTACCCAGACCCCCCTTTTTTTTATACATTTGCAAACATTTCAAAAAAATGGTTCTCACTTCGTCATTATGGGGTATTGTGTGTAGACTGCTGAGGATTTTTATTTATTTAATCAATTTTAGAATAAGGCTGTAACGTAACAAAATGTGGCAAAAGTCAAAGGGTCTGAATACTTTCCGAAGGCACTGTATTCCTCGAAGCAAGCATAAAAGGCATTTAGTTCGTTTGGGAGTTCTGCATCACTGGGCAGCTCATGGCTGGGTTTCCCTTTGTAATACGTTATTGTCTGCAAGCCCCGCCACATACGACGAGCGTGGTACCCAGTGTAATAGGATTCCACCTTTCTCCTATATTGTCCATTTGCAGGCTTGATGTCTCGTTGGAGGTCATAGCGGGATTTCTTCTCTCCATCCATGTCCGTGTC
This sequence comes from Hucho hucho, assembly GCA_003317085.1. Classification (NCBI taxonomy): domain Eukaryota; kingdom Metazoa; phylum Chordata; class Actinopteri; order Salmoniformes; family Salmonidae; genus Hucho; species Hucho hucho. Next base: position 148,532 of record QNTS01001599.1, on the reverse strand, counting down.
CTGTTCATTGTAAACAGCAGCTCTAGCCTTTAGCCCAGCGCGGACATTGCCTGTAACCTGGTTTCTGGTTGGGATATGTTCTTATAGTCACTGTGGGGACGACATCATCTATGCACTTATTGATGAAGCCAGTGACTGTTGTGGTAAACTCCTCAAGGTTATCGGATGAATCCCAGAACATATCCCAGTCTGTGCTAGCAAAACCACTTTGATTGTGTGTCCACACGGATCATAAACACGGGTGAAACTAGCAGACGGGATTTGTCCAAGAGTTATTTTTGTGAGGGATGGGACTTTGCTTTCTTCCTTCACACAATGGAAATCACAATTGTTACCAGAAGTGAAACGGGAAATGACAACTTTTGCGAGAATTTTACTTCTGGATAACTGAGATTACTAGAGTTTAGACAGGTCTATCCTCCAATCAGGACTGTGTATTGAAACACATTTAAATGAGTATCAGACTGAGCATTCTAATGACAGAAAGAGGCTCTGGAAAGGATTCAAAGGGTGAAAAAATAATTTAATTCACATGTAGAATACTTTTTATTTTATACTAAATCTTTTTACAGATTTTTTTTTTTAATGATGTATATGACTCTGTGCTGTGTCAATAAAGTACATTTCATAAATATGGACCAGCCCACTGTATTCTACAGCTCTGCAGCTTCCTGTAAATAGAGTGGCTTATTAGGCTATTCTACATGACCCTCTATATATTGGGTTTGTGGTAAGTTGTAAGGCTGGAGCAACAGACTGCAGATGAAAGTCGAGGAGTGAAGTCGGGGGAGGTGCATCTGCGACAGCTGAAAGTCAGACACTGATGTGGTTTTCCACCAGCAAGGATCAGCTCAACATGGCAGTGTTGCCATTGTTTATACAAGTTTTCTTTGTAACGTAGGAATAAACACGTCTCCATCACCCATATGTATCACACACTCACAAACTGTAAATATACTGTATGTGTGTACAGTGTACTATCAATTGGTGAGAGAGCCTCAAATATCACATTAATTTGTACATACTATCTACTGTATACATGAATCATGGCAAAGTTGGTTACTGTTTCAGTCTGTCACGCCTGCTCCCGCTCTCCCTCTCTGGCGTTCGAGGGCACATCTCCCTCTCTGGCGCTCATTACGCACACCTGCTCTTCATTGGACCCACTTGGACCCCATCACTATTTGATTGCCTCCCCTTTACCTGTCTGTTTTCTCTGTTTCATCCCTGTGTCAGCAGTAATGTTGTTATGTGTCATGTCCAGACGCTGTCCTGTTCCATGTCCGTTGCCATTAAATGTTCACTCCCTCTACCTGCTTCTCGTCTCTACAAGCGTCAATCCTTACAGAATGCTGACACCATTAAAATAAGCATCAGGGAGTTTTTGTTTTGGTTGGTGACGTTGGGTCTGGGTGCCGTCACTGAGGGACCCGGGAGTGCCTCAGCCAGCTCGTCGGGCTTCCACGCCTTAGTTGGCTCAAGAGGTCTTCTATTTCACATCATGCTTCAGCCGGCCCATCAGGCTCCCACGTCTCAGCCAATTCATTGGGCTTTCATGCCTCAGACGGATCGTCAGGCTCCCACGCCTGAGCCGGCTCGCCAGGCTCCCACGCCTCTGCAGGTTCGTCGGGCTTCTACGCCCCAGCCGGCTTGTCCAGTGTCCATACCTCGGCCGGCCCGTCAGGCTCGCCAAGGTGGGATAGGGGGGCGGATTCAAGATGATGTTGATAAAGAGCAACAGCACAAACTTGCAGTCGACTGCAGCAGAGAGGAAGAGGTGAACAGAGAGATATCTGGGCCCAAAATATGTCTTCTCCAGCCGGTGACTTTGTTTTTTTGTTTACCAAGCGAGGAATGTTTGTATGGAGGTCAATGAAAGAGTTGAATTAGGTCAATAGAAGGCTTATTTGCTACATGTGTCTGATTTGATCTAATTGAAGTTGCTCAATACTAAGGTTGTTTGGAGTGTACTGATATAAGTAGGACACGTGACATCCAGTCAACGTTGAGAAAAATCACTTCATATCGGAGTTGTGCTGTCGTTCACACGTGTATCTGTCTTCTGAAAGGTTAGAATGGTCCCATCTGATCTTGCCTCCTCCTGACTGCCTTTTGAAGACATTTCTTTCCATTGTTAGAGAGCGGCCACTGATGTATCTGGTCAATATAATGGATAATATGTTGCTGCAGTTAACTTCATGACCTTTGATCTCATGGTTTTTGTAAAGTTCATGCAGTTGTCATGTAGGCACATGTTGGACCATTTTTATCCCCATCAAGGCCGACTTGACAGAAGTGATCCACTCGAACGCGCCAGTTGTCTTTTATCCATGCATAGCAAATATAGGCGAAAATCGCTCCAAGGCTGTAGCAGAGAACATGATCCTCCAGATGGCACTACACCCCCCCCCCCCATTGTTATTATTAGTCATCATAACAATAACAACAATAACACAATCTTTTAGTTGTCAGTGTTTATTATGATTTTAGTGGCAAAGCAGAATTCACTCATCTCAATATGAGCTAAATTCCCAGCAGAGCTCCAAGTTCAATCAGTATATCCTTTGGCATGTTAATGTGTTGATATCTTTCCTATCCATAGCCAGAATGATTTTGCAGTGAACACAGTCTGTGAATACAAAAATAATAATTATACAGGTGATTAACAGAACGTGCACACCACGGTATTCATACCTTGGATTTTGTGGTAAATGTGAATGAAAAAACTGTTCACTTTTGACAACTGTTTTCATAAACATACCTTGCCCATAATGAAGAAATCTCTGGGATCTTCATTGAAGAGGTCAGGGAGGAGGAAGACGGCTGCTGTGACTGAGTCCTAGAAGGTTTTAGAGAAACCATTAATGCAAATTAAATGATAGCCTACGTGTGATCTGCATAACATTATGTGACAAACCAATACCAATTGTACATACATTTGTGTGCCTCCTCGTCAGTATACCTGCAGACACGGAGACACACAAATAAGTAGGCAGTTCAGTCATCTGCGCCCAATTCAGCTATAACCTTCTATATATTCTTACCTCTTTGTTGATTTGATATCCAGTGAATTATGTCCAAAGTGCCAAACAACACAGCCATTTGCAAAAATATGAAAAGAGATTATATAATCAAAAAACAATATAAATTTAGATCATAAAGGGAGAAATCTTACCTTAAATTGAGATCTTAAACATGTTAATTTAGGTGCCTGCTCCTTCAGTTCTCTCAAATTCAAATCCAAGTGTTTCAGTGTGGCAGTTAGTTCTTGGGGGTTCTTGCAGGAACCTAAGGAGGTTCCTCAATTAACCCCACCTATTGGGTTCTTGGAAGTAACTTTTGGGATATTTTTCAGTGCCAAGAACCCTACGGTTCTTCATAATAACCCTTGTTGTTAGAGTGTATATTACACTTGTTATATTTTTTTTATTTTATTAGACAAGTCAGTTAAGAACAAATTCTTATTTTCAATGACAGCCTAGGAACAGTGGGTTAACTGCCTGTTCAGGGGCAGAACAACAGATTTGTACCTTGTCAGCTTGGGTATTTGAACTTGCAACCATTTACTAGTCCAACGCGTTAACCACTAGGCTACCCTGCCACCCCATAATGTGTAGTGCACAGTGCCCAACACACAGGAAGTAATAGTAAAAACAAAGATCATTGCTCATCCTCATCAATAAAACAAATAACAGGAAGGCTGTGCGTCTTACATTTTTTTTGCCTATTTCACAACAACTTTCCCTCTGAAGACTGACTGTACCTGGTGCGTGTTTAAATGGATGGCAAACTGGTTGAACTAATGTATATCCTTCTTGTTTGAAGAGGTCCAGTCAACTGTAAATGTTATGTACAATAACAATGAGATATAAAAAATAAAGAGTTGCACACTATATATAAACTCCCAGTAATGTATTGGGTAAATCACCAACGTTTTGGCATCACTTGCCTTCTGAAGAATGCACAGTGAAGAAGGCACAGTGAAGAAGGCACAGACAGTGAAGAAGTCACAGTGAAGAAGTCACAGACAGAGAGAAGAAGCAACAGTGAAGAAGGAACAGTAATGCCGAAACGCTGGTGATTTACCCAATAAATGACTGGGAGTTTATATATACAGTATTTTGGGCCCAGATATCTCGCTCTTCACCTCTTTCTCTCTACTGCAGTCGACTGAAAGTTTGTGCTGTTGCTTATCATCAACATCATCTTGAATCCGCCCCCCTATCCCACCTTGGCGAGCCTGACGGGCCGGCCGAGGTATGGACACTGGACAAGCCGGCTGGGGCGTAGAAGCCCGACGAACCTGCAGAGGCGTGGGAGCCTGGCGAGCTGCCTCAGGCGTGGGAGCCTGACGATCCGTCTGAGGCATGAAAGCCTGATGATCCCGCTGAGGCATGGGAGCCCAATGAATTTGTGAGACGTGGGAGCCTGATGGGCCGGCTGAAGCATGATGTGGGGTGGGCGCCTGCCGAGCCCACCGAGGCAAGAAGACCTCTTGAGCCAACTAAGGCGTGGAAGCCCGACGAGCTGGCTGAGGCACTCCCGGATCCCTCGGTGACGGCACCCAGACCCAACGTCACCAACCAAAACAAAAATTCCCTGATGCTTATTTTAGTGGTGTCAGCATTCTGTAAGGATTGACGCTTGTAGAGACGAGAAGCAGGTAGAGGGAGTGAACATTTAATGGCAACGGACATGGAACAGGACAGCGTCTGGACATGACACATAACAACATTACTGCTGACACAGGGATGAAACAGAGAAAACAGACAGGTAAAGGGGAGGCAATCAAATAGTGATGGGGTCCAAGTGGGTCCAATGAAGAGCAGGTAGGCGTAATGAGCGCCAGAGAGGGAGGTGTGCCCTCGAACGCCAGAGAGGGAGAGCGGGAGCAGGCGTGACAGACTGAAACAGTAACCAACTTTGCCATGATTCATGTATACAGTTAATATTATGTACAAATTAATGTTATATTTGAGGCTCTCTCACCAATTGATAGTACACTGTACAAAAATACAGTATATTTACAGTTTGTGAGTGTGTGATACATATGGGTGATGGAGACGTGTTTATTCCTACGTTACAAAGAAAACTTGTATAAAGAATGGCAACACTGCCATGTTGAGCTGATCCTTGCTGGTGGAAAACCACATCAGTGTCTGACTTTCAGCTGTCGCAGATGCACCTCCCCCGACTTCACTCCTCGACTTTCATCTGCAGTCAGTTGCTCCAGCCTTACAACTTACCACAAACCCAATATATAGAGGGTCATGTAGAATAGCCTAGTAAGCCACTCTATTTACAGGAAGCTGCAGAGCTGTAGAATACAGTGGGCTGGTCCATATTTATGAAATGTACTTTATTGACACAGCACAGACTCATATACATCATAAAAAAAAAAAATCTGTAAAAAGATTTAGTATAAAATAAAAAGTATTCTACATGTGAATGAAATTATCTTTTCACCCTTTGAATCCTTTCCAGAGCCTATTTCTGTCATTAGAATGCTCAGTCTGATACTCATTTAAATGAATTTCAATACACAGTCCTGATTGGAGGATAGAACTGTCTAAACTCTAGTAATCTCAGTTATCCAGAAGTAAAATTCTCGCAAAAGTTGTCATTTCCCGTTTCACTTCTGGTAACAATTGTGATTTCCGTTGTGTGAAGGAAGAAAGCAAAGTCCCATCCCTCACAAAAATAACTCTCGGACAAATCCTGTCCGCTAGTTTCACCCGTGTTTATGATCCGTGTGGACACACAATCAAAGTGGTTTTGCTAGCACAGACTGGGATATGTTCCGGGATTCATCCGATAACATTGAGGAGTTTACCACAACAGTCACTGGCTTCATCAATAAGTGCATAGATGATGTCGTCCCCACAGTGACTATAAGAACATATCCCAACCAGAAACCAGGTTACAGGCAATGTCCGCGCTGGGCTAAAGGCTAGAGCTGCTGTTTACAATGAACATGACACGGACATGGATGGATAGAAGAAATCCCGCTATGACCTCCAATGAGACATCAAGCCTGCAAATGGACAATATAGGAGAAAGGTGGAATCCTATTACACTGGGTACCACGCTCGTCGTATGTGGCGGAGCTTGCAGACAATAACATATTACAAAGGGAAACCCAGCCATGAGCTGCCCAGTGATGCAGAACTCCCAAACGAACTAAATGCCTTTTATGCTAGCTTCGAAGAATACAGTGCCTTCAGAAAGTATTCAGACCCTTTGACTTTTGCCACATTTTGTTATGTTACAGCCTTATTCTAAAATGGATTAAATAAATAAAAATCCTCAGCAATCTACACACAATATCCCATAATGACGAAGTGAGAACCATTTTTTTGAAATGTTTGCAAATGTATAAAAAAAAGGGGGGTCTGGGTACTTTCCAAAGGCTCTGTATAACACTGTGCCTGCATGAAAGCCTTCCCGGATGACTGTGATCTCACTCTCCGTGGCCAATGTGAGCAAAACATTTAAACAGGTTAACAATCACAAGGAATACCAGGGTGCGTTCTCAAAGCATGCTCAGACCAGCTGGCAGGTGTCTTCAGATACATGTTCAATCCCTCCTTGTCCCAGTATGTTATCCTAACATGTTTCAAACTAACCACCATTGTCCCTGTTCCCAAGAGCTCCAAGCTAACATGCCTAAAATGTATTAATGACTATCGCCCTGTAGCACTCACATTTGTAATTCTGAAGTGCTTTGAAAGGCTGGTCATGACATACATCAACACCATCATCTGCCCCAACAGATCCACACATGACGCAATCTCAACTGCATTTCACACTGCCCTCTCCCACCTGGACAAGAGGGGAAATAGCTATGTGAGAATGCTGCTTGTAGACTACAGCTCAGCGTTCAATACCATAGCACCCTCTAAGCTCATCACCAAGCTAGGGACTCTGGGACTGAACCACTCCCTCTGCAACCGGATTCTGGACTTCCTGATGGGTCAGTCACAGGTGGTGAGGGTAGATAACAACACCTCCCCCATGCTGACCCCTCAGGGATATGTGCTTAGTCCCTTCCTGTACTCCATGTTCACCCATGACTGCTTGGCCGTGCACGACTCCAACACCCTCATCAAGTTTGCTGATGACACGACTGTTGCAGGCCTGATCACTGACAGATGTGAGTCAGCCTACAGGGAGGAAGCAGTGTGTTGCCAGGGCAGCAACCTCTCCCTCAACATCAGTAAGACCAAGGAGCTGATCATGGAATATAGGAGAAAGAGGGGAGAGCACGCCCCTCATCCACATCGACGGGGCTGTTGTGGAGCGGGTCGAGAGCTTTAAGTTCCTTGTGGAGCGGGTCGAGAGCTTTATGTTCCACATCTTTAAGGACTTAACATGGTCCACACACATCCGCACAGTTGTGAAGAGGGCACGGAAGTGCCTCTTCCCCTCGCAGGATGCTGAAAAGATTTGTCATGAGCCATCAGATCCTTAAAAAGTTAGACAGCTGCACCATTGAGAGCATCTTGATGGGCTGTTTCTCTTCTTGGTATGGCAATTGCACCGCCCTAGACCGCAAAGCGCTACAAAGGGGGGAGCGGACATCCCAGTACATCACTGGGGCCGAGCTCCCTGACATCTTGTACCTCTGTATCAGGCGGTGACAGAGGAAAGCCCGAAAAGTTGCCAATGACTCCAACAACCTAAACCACTACCGTCCAGCAAACTCATTAAACTTTATATACACACCATATATGCATGGTCACTCCCACACAAATCCCTCACACATTCAAACACTACATACGTACACACACACAACACATTCACTTTTACACTCATCATTTGCTGCTGCTACTCTGTTCTTATTATGATTATCTATCCAGATGTTTAGTCACTTTACCCTTCCCTCATCTACATATCTACCTCAAGTAACTTGTTCCTATGCACATTGATCTGGTACTGGTACTCCCGGTATATAGCTCCATGTTGATCTGGTACTGGTACTCCCTGTATATAGCTCCACATTGATTTGGTACTCCCTGTATATAGCTCCACATTGATCTGGTACTGGTACTCCCTGTATATAGCTCCACATTGATCTGGTACTGGTAGTCCCTGTACATAGCTCCACATTGATCTGGTACTGGTACTCCCTGTATATAGCTCTTCATTGATCTGTGACTGGTACTCCCTGTATATTGCTCCACATTGATCTGGTACTGGAACTCCCTGTATATAGCTCTATATAGTACTATTGTACGTTAATCATCCACTTATTTCAATAACCCATGTCTAGTTGCAGATATTGAAGCTATTGACATGTTTGAATGGCATGTCTGTTTGACATGAGTGGGACACGCCCCTGTGAGGGTATATACAGTTAAGGTCGGAAGTTTACATACACCTTAGCCAAATACATTTTTTTTTTTTATTCACAATTCCTGACATTTAATCCTAGTAAAAATTCCCTATCTTAGGTCAGTTACCATCACCACTTTATTTTAAGAATGTGAAATGTCAGAATTACAGTAGAGAGAATTATTTATTTCAGCTTTTATTTCTTTCATCACATTCCCAGTTGGTCAGAAGTTTACATACACTCAATTAGTATTTGGTAGCATTGCCTTTAAATTGTTTAACTTGGGTCAAATGTTTTGGGTAGCCTTCCACAAGCTTCCCACAAGAAGTTGGGTGAATTTTGGGCCATTAGTCCTGACAGAGCTGGTGTAACTGAGTCAGGTTTGTAGGCCTCGTTGCTCGCACATGCTTTTCCCGTTCTGCCCACACATTTTCTATGGGATTGAGGTCAGGGCTTTGTGATGGCCACTCCAATACCTTGACTTTGTTGTCCTTCAGCCATTTTGCAAAACTTTGGAAGTATGTTGGGGTCATTGTCCATTTGGAAGACCCATTTGCGACCAAGCTTTAACTTCCTGACTGATGTCTTGAGATGTTGCTTCAATATATCCACATATTTTTCCTCCCTCATGATGCCATCTATTTTGTGAAGTGCACCAGTCCCTCCTGCAGCAAGCACCCCTACAACATGATGCTGCCACCCCCGTGCTTCACGGTTGAGAGGGTGTTCTTCGGCTTGCAAGCCTCCCCCTTTTTCCTCCTAACATGATGATCGTCATTATGGCCAAACAGTTCTATTTTTGTTTCATCAGACCAGGGGACATTTCTCCAAAAAGTACTATCTTTGTCCCCATGTGCAGTTGCAAACCATAGTCTGGATTTATGATGGTGGTTTTGGAGCAGTGGCTTCTTCCTTGCTGAGCGGCCTTTCAGGTTATGTCGATATAGGACTCATTTTACTGTGCATATAGATACTTTTGGAACAGTTTTCTCCAGCATATTCACAAGGTCCTTTGCTGTTGTTCTGGGATTGATATGCACTTTTCGCAACAAAGTACATACATCTCTAGGAGACAGAACGAGTCTCCTTCCTAAGCGGTATGACGGCTGCGTGGTCCCATGATTTTTATACTTGCTTACAATTGTTTGTACAGATGAACATGGTACCTTCAGGCATTTGGAAATTGCTCCCAAGGATGAACCAGACTTCTGGAACTACAATTCTATTTCTGAGATCTTGGCTGATTTCTTTTGATGTTTCCATGATGTCAAGCAAAGAGGCATTGAGTTTGAAGGGAGGCCTTGAAATACAGTGAGGGAAAACATTATTTGATCCCCTGCTGATTTTGTACGTTTGCCCACTGACAAAGAAATGATCACCCACAAAGCATAATGTTTCCACCTGTCTGATGCTGGGGATGGTGTTCTTGGGGTCATAGGCAGCATTCCTCCTCCTCCAAACACAGCGAGTTGAGTTGATGCCAAAAAGCTCCATGTTGGTCTCATCTGACCACAACACTTTCACCCAGTTGTCCTCTGAATCATTCAGATGTTCATTGGAAAACTTCAGACGGGCATGTATATGTGCTTTCTTGAGCAGGGGGACCTTGCGGGCGCTGCTGGATTTCAGTCCTTCACGGCGTAGTGTGTTACCAATTGTTTTCTTGGTGACTATGGTCCCAGCTGCCTCCACGAGGTGAGATCTTGCATGGGGCCCCAGGCCGAGGGAGATTAACAGTTCTTTTGTGTTTCTTCCATTTGCAAATAATCGCACCAACTGTTGTCACCTTCTCACCAAGCTGCTTGGCGATGGTCTTGTAGCCCATTCCAGCCTTGTGTAGGTCTACAATCTTGTCCCTGACATCCTTGGAGAGCTCTTTGGTCTTGGCCATGGTGGAGAGTTTGGAATCTGATTGACTGATTGCTTCTGTGGACAGGTGTCTTTTATACAGGTAACAAACTGAGATTAGGAGAACTCCCTTTAAGAGTGTGCTCCTAATCTCAGCTCGTTACCTGTATAAAAGACACCTGGGAGCCAGAAATCTTTCTGATTGAGAGGGGGTCAAATAANAACCTGGATGGGGAATCCTGGAATGACATTGACCTCATCCCGTCAGTAGAGGATGCCTGGTTATTCTTTAAAAGTGCCTTCCTCACCATTTTAAATAAGCATGCTCCATTAAAAACATTTAGAACCAGGAATAGATATAGCCCTTGGTTCACTCCAGACCTGTCTGCCCTTGACCAGCACAAAAACATCCTGTGGCGTTCTGCATTAGCATCAAATAGCCCCTACGATATGCAACTCTTCAGGGAAGTCAGGAACAAATATACACAAGCAGTTAGGAAAGCTAAGGCTAGCTTTTTCAAACAGAAATTCTCATCCTGCAGTACAAACTCAAAAATGTTCTGGGACACTGTAAAGTCCATGGAGAATAAGAGGACCTTCTCCCAGCTGCCCACTGCTCTGAGGCTAGGAAACACTGTCACCACTGATAAATCCACTATAATTGTGAATTTCAATAAACATTTCTCTACGGCTGGCCTTGCTTTCCACCTGGCTACCCCTACCCGGGTCAACTGCCCGGCACCCTCCACAGCAACCCGCCCTAGCCCCCACCATTTCTCCTTCACCCAAATCCAGATAGCGGAAGTTCTGAAAGAGCTGCAAAATCTGGACCCCTACAAATCAGCCGGGCTAGACAATCTGGACCCTCTCTTTCAAAAATTATCTGCCGAAATTGTTGCAACCCCTATTACTAGCCTGTTCAACCTCTCTTTCGTAACGTCTGAGATTCCCAAAGATTGGAAAGCTGCCGCGGTCATCCCCCTCTTCAAAGGGGGTGACACTCTAGACCCAAACTGCTACAGACCTATATCTATCCTACCCTGCCTTTCTAAGGTCTTCGAAAGCCAAGTTAACAAACAGGTTACCGACCATTTCGAATCCCACCGTACCTTCTCCGCTATGCAATCTGGTTTCAGAGCTGGTCATGGGTGCACCTCAGCCACGCTCAAGGTCCTAAACAGTATCATAACTGCCATCAATAAGAAACATTACTGTGCAGCCTTATTCATCGACCTGGCCAAGGCTTTCGACTCTGTCAATCACCTCATTCTTATTGGCAGACTCGACAGCCTTGGTTTCTCAAATGATTGCCTCGCCTGGTTCACCAACTTCTTCTCAGACAGAGTTCAGTGTGTCAAATCGGAGGGCCTGTTGTCCGGACCTCTGGCAGTCTCTATGGGGGTGCCACAGGGTTCAATTCTCGGGCCGACTCTCTGTATACATTAATGATGTCGCTCTTGCTGCAGGTGATTCTCTGATCCACCTCTACGCAGACATCACCATTCTGTATACCTCTGGCCCCTCTTTGGACACTGTGTTAACCAACCTCCAGACGAGCTTCAATGCCATACAACTCTCCTTCCGTGGCCTCCAACTGCTCTTAAATGCAAGTAAAACTAAATGCATGCTATTCAATCGATCACTGCCCGCACCTGCCCGCCCATCCAGCATCACTACTCTGGACGGCTCTGACTTAGAATACGTGGAAAACTACAAATACCTCGGTGTCTGGCTAGACTGTAAACTCTCCTTCCAGACTCACATTAATATATCTACTTAGGGAGCAGTGGGGCGCTAATATAAAATTGCTTACCTTTGATGAACTTCTGCTGAGGGCTTCCCAAGTGTCCAACGAAGACAATCCATGCTTCTTTTGTTAGAAAAAGTCATTTCTTATTTCCATAAATCTCTGTTTGGTTGGCGCTAGCGCCCAACCACTCCGTAAGTAGTTAAACTCTGGGGAAGACAGCCAAAATGGCATATGGGTCCTGGTCTAAAGCAGTGGTGTAAATTACTTAAGTACACTTAACTTTTTTTTTGTGGTATCTGTACTTTACTATACTATTTATATTTTTGACAAAATTATGTACTTTTTACTCCATAAATCTTCCCTGACACGCAAAAGTACTTGTTACATTTTGAGTGCTTAGCAGGACAGAAAATGGTCCAATTCGCACACTTATCAAGAGAATATCCATGGTCATCCCTACTGCATCTGATCTGGCGGTGGCAAGATGTGCGCTACTGGGGTTGAAGTCGGGTGCAGGAAAGCAGAGAATATAGTACAGGCGCACACTTTATTGGCAGAAGCAAAAACAAAGGAATGAACGCAATATAGCATCAAACACTCCTCTAGCCAAATACTCAAGTGTAGGGCGTGACGAAATAACAAAGTCCATGAATGTAACAACAATACAATATAATAACGGGTACAACACGTTACCCGGTAGAACCTAGCCTGGCTCTTCACACAACATGAAACATTGAACAATTCCACACAACAACATGATGAGGAACAGAGGAATAAATACATGCCGTAATTACTGGAATGACAACCAGGTGTGAAGGGAACAAGACAAAACAAATGGAACAATGAATAACTGAGCGGCGATGGCTAGAAAGCAGTTGACGTCGAGGAGACAAGGAGAGGAGGCGACTTCGGTGGAAGTCGTGACAGGCGGACTCACTGGTTGAAACAACGTTTAGGGTTAGATTTTCACAGATTCCAGCAGGGGGGCCAGGGATTGCCAATCGGACGGCCGACGACCACTGTCGCAGAGCTGTTCTTGTTGTCCAGACGGGGGAGAGGAGGGAGGGAGGGGGGCTTTAGAGACTGGGTGGCCCCAGCCAGTAGGCTGCAGAAACAGGGAGGAAGAGGATGAGGCTTGGTGTAGGAGACGTCTCCCTGGTGTAAGGATAGTGCTCTCTAGTGTGTCAGGAGACTTGCTGCAGTCAATAGGCTCCCCCAGAGAAAAACCTTCCTCTTCCAGAGGACCCAGAGACACCATGTCCAGGTCCAGAGGCAGCCCTGAATCATCTGACACATCCTCCACCATCCCTTCCTCCACCTCCTTTACCCCCTCCTCTTCCTTCTCTTTCCCCAAGCTCTGCAGGTCGGGGTCCCCGAGGAGGGCGAGGGTTTGCCCCAGTTCATGGGTGCAGGGAAGGGACTGGCAGCGTCAGGGGGGCCCGCGGAGGGAGAGGTTCCCCTTGAGGGGGGAGAGGCACAGGGGTCAGGCTGCTGGGGGAGGGTGAAGATCAGGGAGATGACAGACTTGCTGGGGGTGTCGTAGCGCTTGATGTGACCCCGTTCAGATCCTGCTGCAGCAAGACGGGGCACGTCGTTGGGTGTAGCATGTCCGACTGGCTCTGTGACAACCACTGGTTGCTGAGGTGAAAGAGGGAACTCTGTCGTCGGTAGGGGCTGATGTAGACAGTGGCGTATTCTGAGGAGAGATAATCCCCCAGAGGGATGGCCGACTTCCTATCCTCTTCTCCTCTCTCCATCCCCTCCATTAAAGTGGAACGACAGCATTTTAGCAACATGAAATCTTATTAAAATCTGTTTATATACATCCCCCCAGTAAGAAAGACAGCGGCTCGGGTGGTTGTTGTCCTTGATGATCTTTTTGGCCTTCCTGTGACATCGGGTTCTGTAGGTGTCCTGGAGGGCAGGTAGTTTGCCCCCGATGATGTGTTGTGCAGTTTCTGTCTATAGGACATTAGGAGCAAGATGGAGTCATGGTCGGATTTGCCGAAGGGAGGGTGGGGGAGGGCCTTGTATGCATCGCGGAAGTTGGAGTAGCAATGATCCAGTGTATTGCTCGCGTGGGTGCTACAGTCAATGTGCTGGTAGAATTTAGGTAGCCTTGTTCTCAAATTACCTTTGTTATAATCCCCAGCTACAATACATGCAGGCTCAGGATATATGGTTTCCAGTTTTCATAGAGTCCAGTGAAGTTCCTTGAGGGCCGTCGAGGTAGCTGCTTGGGGTGGGATATACACGGATGTGACTATAATCTCTTGGGAGATAATGTGGTCGGCATTTGATTGTAAGGAATTCTAGGACTTTTGTTCCTGTATGTTGTTTTGATTACAACATGAGTCATTAATCATGAAGCATAAACGCCCTTCTTCTTACCAGAGAGACGTTTGTTTCTGTCGGCACGACGCATGAAGAAACCCGGTGGCTGTACCGACTCAGACAACACATGTTTCCATGAAACAGAGAATGTTAAAATCTCTGATGTCTCTCTGGAAGGCAACCCTTGCCCTAATTTTGTCCACCTTGTCTAGAGACGGGACATTGGGGAGTGATATGCTCGGAAGCGGTTGGTGGTGTGCACACTTTCGACGTCTGACCAGGAGGCCGCTCCGTCTACCTCTCCTGCGACGACGTTGTCTTGGGTTGGCCTCTGGGATTAGATTCAATGTCCTGGGTGGTGGTCCGAGCAAAGGATCAACTTTGGGAAAGTGGTATTCCTGGTCGTAATGTTGATAAGTTGACGTCACTCATATCTAGTAGTTCTTCCCGGCTGTATGTAATAACACTTAAGATTTTCTGGGCTAACAATGTAAAAAAAAAAAACACTGCATAGTTCCAAAAGGACTCGAAGCGAGGCGACCATCTCTGTCGGCTAGCTTGCAACTGTAGCTTCCAGACACCTCACTGGCCATTTTACTCACCCTAGCAGAGCTGGTTACATCAATGGATGCTGCTGAGAGGACTGCTCATAATAATGGCTGGAACAGAGCAAATTAAACCATGTGTTTGGTACCATTCCACTCAAGCTCATCCTAACCAATTAAGGTGCCACCATTTTTTATTTAACTAGGCAAATCAGTTAAGAACAAATTCTTATTTACAATGACAGCCTACCCCTCACCACCCTATGGGACTCCCAATCAGAGCCAGATGTGATGCAGCCTGGATTAGAACCAGGTACTGCAGTGACACCTTTTAATAATGAGACACAGTGTCTTAGACCACTGCGCCACTCAGGAGCCCACTAACATGTTATCTAGAGCGTTCCGTGACTGGCATGCATAGTATTTATATTAGCCCTCTGATTACAATGAAGAGCAAGACGTGCTGCTCTGTTCTGGGCCAGCTGCAGCTTAACTAGGTTTTTCCTTGCAGCACTGGATCAGACGACTGGACAATAATCAAGATTAGACAAAACTAGAGCCTGCAGGACTTGCTTTTCATAAAAGCAGAGAATCTCTTTATTACGGACAGACCTCTCCCCATCTTTACAACCATTGAATCTATATGTTTTGTAATTTAGACTCCTCAACTTGTTCAACATTCACACTATTCATTACCAGATTCAGCTGAGGTATAGATCTTAGGGGATGAATTACACCAAATACAATGCTCTTAAAATGTTACATATGTTCAGGACCAGTTTATTACTAGTCACACATTCCAAAACTGACTGCAAGTCCTTGTTAACTTAGGGAGTAGCGCACGAGGTGACCGTTTTGGAGAGCCTGGCGTGCCCAAAGTAAAATGCCTCCCATTCAGGCCCAGAAAATAGGATATGCACATATTTAGTACCATTGGATAGGTAACACCCTGAATCTTCTAAAAGTGTTAACATTTTGTCTGTGAGTATAACAGAACGAATATGGCAGGCAAAAACCCGAGGAATTTCTGTCCTGGAAAAAGTGGTTTTGACACATTGCTCATTTGGAACCCCTCCCTTACGAAAAATGCTCTTATAAGGGCATATGAATGCAGTACCTATCGCTTCCTCTGGATGTCAACAGTCTCGAGACAGTGTTCGGATTATTCTTAGCTGCTTTTAGAGCAGAGAAGAAGAGGAATAAGGAAGTGTCCCCTCAGATGTCCTTAAGAGAAAATGCGCCCTCCCGGCTGGCGCGCTCTGTGGTTTTTTCCTTTCTTATCGCCCAGTTTATATTCCGGTTTAAATATTATACAACATATACATTAAAGTGTTCCTAAGGATACATTAGCAATTATGTTTGATTGTTATTGGACAAGTTTATAGGTATAAGTTGAACGAGTTCTCTTCATGTTTCAATGGACTCTATTTTCTCATGACTATGAAACACTTGTATATTGATGCATGTTTAATAATTCAACTTTTGGATTTTGAATTTGGCGTCTTGCATTTCACCTGGTAGTGTCGGGAGTGGGGCGCTAGTGCCCCAGCGCACTTTGCTACTCCTTAAGAAGTTAAGGGTTTCAGTGAATTCCTTAGCTGTGGTTGCTGACACGTACAGTGCCGTGAAAAGGTATTTGCCCCTTTCTGATTTTCTCTATTTTTGAGACTGAATGTTATCAGATCTTCAACCAAAATCTAATATTAGATAAATGGAACCTGAGTTTAGAAATAATCCAAATTGACTTATTTTATTTATTTAATTAACTTCTCAGGGATCACTGGGGCGCTAGCGCCCCACTCCCGACACTACCAGGTAAAATGTAAAGCGCCAAATTCAAAATCCAAAAGTTGAATTATTAAACATCCACCAATATACAAGTGTTCCATACTCATCAAAAGCTCTGTTTCTTGGCAATATCACAGCGTTGTCAGATTTCAAAAAGGCTTTATGGCGAAAGCACCACATTTGATTGTTTGAGGGTAGCACCTTCAATATTTTTCCATTACCATGAATTCATCAGCCATCACGGTTCACACAAAACACATTTCACAGCGAAAACAAATCGATTACCTGTTGAAGAAGTTAAATGGGAAGTTTACACAATTTTATCCCCCAATCAGGAGTGTGTATGGAATTATATGTAAATGAGCATTCTAATGGCAAAAAGAGGCTTAGGAAAATAAAATATTAAAACATTTATTTTCATGAAATTAAACACACCAGTGATTCATTAGACATACAGTGATGATTTAAACATGACGGAAATGTAAAAGCCGGCATGGGGGCTTTAACCATTCATAATACATCTGAACCAGAGGAGGCTGGAGGGAGGAGCTGTAAAAGGATGGGCTCATTGTAATGGCTGGAATGGAATCAATGGAATGTTAAACATTCCATGTGTTGGACGTGTTTGGTACCATTCCATTGATTCCATTTCAACCATTACAATGAGCCCATACTGGTATAGTTCCTCCCACCAGCCTCCTCTGACTTAAACAGTATGATGTACTATTTTATGTAAAGTCATGCACCCTCTGAATAAACATTTGGAAAGGATTCAAAGGGTGGAAAGAACATTTCATTCACATGTAGAATTGTAATATTTATTTTATTTGATACACAATATTTTTACAGAAAAATAAAAATGTATTTCAACCTGTGCTGTAACAATTAAGTATTGCTCACACACATATGGACCAGTCCACTATTTTCTACAGCTCTGCAGCTTCCTCTACTGTAGTTAGCTACATACCTGCTTTTCATGGCAGCTTGCATGCATTGGTATTATAAATTAAATATGTTTTAATTAACAAGATTCTCAGCCTTAAATAATAAAGTATTCTTACACTCTCTGACTCGGTCGTTCCATGGACATATGGGTCGGTGTTCGTACCATTGTCATTATGACATCATCAAAATGGAACAGTGGAATTATTATTTGGATGAATGCACACATTTGTCCAGACTCTGTAAATCATGGTATTTGAACTGTGAAGTTATAAAGAGACTCTCTGGCCAGCACTGTTGAGTGAGACCGGCTACATCTCAATACTTTTGTTCATCTTTTCTCCTCCTTTCCAACATATCACTCGATAGACAAACTGGTTAGAACTGGTTTTAAAGGTTAACAGCTATAGCTATAGTCATAAATATAATATAAGTCCCCTCATATCAGTTGATATGATATGAATATGGCCGGGACCTTTTTCTGACCATGTGACCTGAATGGGAAAACCTCCAGGTCTATAACTAAGGCTTGGAGTTTCCCCTGGTCTGGTCATGTACAGCCTCTCCTAGAAGGAAATGATAAGAGGAAAGGAATCCATTTAAAACTATTGAGACACAGCCGTGTGAGCCATGGAGGCCTGGTCTGTCTTGGGCCTCCTAGCCCGTAGAGGGAGACAAACACACTTTAAACTCTGGGGAAGACTTTCGAAACGGAATCCTATTTGCTATAGTGCACTACTTTTGACCAGGACCCATAGGGCACATCCAGCCAGTCAGTCAGTTTCAACAGACAAGGAACCAGCAGCACTATGGAATCAAGAGAGTAGAGACGATTTATCAATAGTGTAAACTCACTTTATAAGAAATTATTGCACACAGTTCTCTTCTCCCACATTTCAGGTTGGCAACACAGGGAACCCTAAGCAGTACTATTAATACTTAAAGTAGTACCCTTTTCTCACAGCAACTATGTCTCTTTTTCTTTGATGTTACAGTAAAACTAGGTCCAACAATAGTAGCCTGCCTCAGACTTTATCAGAAACTTGCCAATACTGATATATCAATTCATCAATATAATACAAACCAACCTCTTGACCTTGGGGATTTTATTTATTTAATGCATTATACTGCCATTGTACTATGGTAACGCACAATTCATATAGATGGTACCATATGATAATGTTTGGTACCATTTATCATTGTCGCGTCGAGTAGGCCAGAAGGCAAAAAAAAAAAAAAACTATGAAATAAAATGATGGCAGAGCTGCAAAAGTATGTGATTCCTGAAGAAAAACAGTACTGCCATTAAAGTATACATTGTGGGACAGCTAAAACAGTGCTGCCCCATCAACAGCTCAATCAAAACGGTCCCTCTCTTGAACTGAAAGAGAGGCTCATTTTCTAGGGGAAGCCCCTCCCATCAGAACATACCAAACTCCTTAATCAATTAAGACATTGCAAATATCAAAGCCACTCAGCTAAACATATCATGAATTATATTAATTAATGCAATCGGTTTATCGTAATACAGTATAGAACAATATCACACATTTACAGAAACAAACATAGCGCTCATCCATAACATTGATAAATGCAATAAATGTCACTTCAATTAAACATGAAAGCTTGTTTGTGTATTCTTAGATTGTCAAGTTAACTTGTGTCGACCCACATTGCTAATGTAGCTAAAAACGGAGCAGGGATGGTGAGATGTGTGGGTGTGTTAGTTTACCAAATGCTGCCCGCGGCTTGTGACACTTCTCCGTCACAATCATAATTGTGCATTACCATGGTAGAATGTATAATGCAGTTTCAAACCATGTTATTTCCATGATCCATGTCTATACTATGCTATAAATGAGGCAATACCATGGTATTATTTAGGTGCATTGCAGTTCCATCATACTTCAAAGCTAAAATCATGGTACATTGTCATGATTCAGATCTATTAAAAAGCATGAGCTGGCGCACACCCAGAGAAAAGTATTTAGTGTAGAGATGCTGACTAACAGAGAATAAACTGTGCTTCTCCACCTGCATTGCTTGCTATTTGGGGTTTTAGGCTGGGTTTCTGTACAGCACTTTGTGACATCAGCTGATGTAAGAAGGGCTTTATAAATACAATTGATTGACTGTAAGCTATAAAAACAAAGAGTCGCTCACTCCATATTTATAACCTCCCAGTAATTTATTGGGTAAAACACCACCAACGTTTCGGCATCACTGTGCCTTCTTCAGGGTGATTCAGATCTTTACCATGGCATAAATGATGCAATGCCATTGTAATATTCAGGTATAATGTTAGTACTATGGTAGTATCATCATACTTCAAGGTTAAAACCATACTACATTTCCTTGATTAAAGACTATACCATGCTATGAATGAAAGCACCATAGTAGTATTGTGGTAAAATTGTTTAAGGGGAGGTAGCAGCAGGGATCCTTTCACACACACAATCTACACTGAACAAATGTAACTATTATAGCCACTAGAGGGCACTAGAAAACAGCAGATAAAAAACCTAAGTGGACTTCTTGAAGAACTGGTAGCGATTAAGAGAGTGAAAGTGGGCCTTGCCTTTTCTATCAGCCTGGAACCGGGCCTAAAGACATTTTTAACTGGAACACATTAACTCATATCTCCTCTCATAATTTACAGGATGGAATTCTTTGGAAATGTCTGTCATTAGTACTTAGAGGATGAACATAAAGATAGATCTGGGTATCGCACATTTGACAGCGCATAATTTTATTTCCCCCTGAGTAAAGGTGAAAGTTAAACGTTTATTTCTGCCTGTCAGGTGGCATAAGCTATATGCTACTGTAAAATTAATTTACAGATGCAGTCACAGCTCCCATTGCTGCCTCAGAAGCATGATGCATGGGGATTAAATATTTAAGCACAAACCATTACAATTCATTTCATAGTTATTTCATGGCACTATAAAATAAACGGTCACTGAAAATACCTCCCTATTTATTTACCCATTGTTTTTATTGCCAAATATGAAATAAAAAAGCAAAGGACTATCTCTTTAACTTCTTCCTTTCCTTGCTATCATCTAACTAGTGCAGGGTATAGGGAGATGGAGATATAAGGTGTACAAAGGGAACATTGGACAATAGACTGTATTTTGCTGAATAGAACCTCACTGGACTATCTACACTGAACACTTGGAGAAGGACATCTATATGGTCGTCTTACTGTAGAAACAAGTTACGAGATATGAGATATGGAAAGTAATGCGGTTACCACAAGGCACATTGACAGGAATACTGCAGATGTAAATTAGATGTTAGCTAAATCTGTTGCAATGCATCACTTCTCACTTCTGAGACTCATGTTTTGCCATACTGTATATTTGTCCTGTTCAAATAAACTTTATAAATGCAATTAAATATATTCTACTGTTATTGTAGCCTACAATAAGTATGACACTTGGGGAGTTTATTAAGAAATATTTAGCTGTTTTTGTTATTATGTTTTAGTAATCACTGGCAAAGGTGGTTATATTGAGTTAAATTTTATCAGGTGTAACAGACTCCTGAAAAAGACGGGAGGCACTTGCAAAAAAAGTAATACTTAGATGTATTATTAACACTCACAATGGACTACTAACGTATGGCGCCGGAGGAGATGGCTTCCGTTTTATGGGCATCTAACCAATTGTGCTAATGTGTGTGTTTTGTTGCGTTATTTGCAACTTATTTGTACATAATATTTCTGCCACTGTCTCTTATGACCGAAAAGAGCTTCTGCATATCAGGACAGCGATTACTCACCTTGTACTGGATGAAGATTTTTTCTTAAACGAGTCAGATGCAAATTATTTACTTCAGACACCTGACAAGGCCCAAATCCCTGTAATTCGCATAAGAATGAGACAGAGATATCGGGGATGTAGGTCGGGGTGCCTTGTAAGGGTCTGACTGCGAGTGGATAATCTGCCTCTACCATTAGTACTATAAGCCAACGTACAATCATTGGTTAATAAAATAGAAGAGCTACGATCACGAATATCCTAACAACGGGACATTAAAAACTGTAATATCTTATGTTTCACCGAGTCATGCCTGAGCGATGACATGGATAACATACAGCTAGCGGGGTTTACGCTGCATCGGCAAGACAGAACAGCTGCCTCCAGTAAGACAAGGGGTGTGTGTATATTTGTAAACAACAGCTGGTGCACAAAATCTAAAATTAAGGAAGTCTCGAGGTTTTGCTCACCTGAGGTAGAGTATCTCATGATAAGCTGTAGATCACACTATTTACTAAGAGAGTTTTCATCTATATTTTTTGTAGCTGTCTATTTACCACCACAAACTGATGCTGGTACTAAGACCACTCTCAATGAGCTGTATAAGGCCAAAAGCAAACAGGAAAACGCTCATCCAGAAGGGGCGCTACTAGTGGCAGGGGACTTTAATGCAGGGAAACTTAAATTCCTTTTACCTCATTTCTACCAGCAAGTTCAATTTGCAACCAAACGAGAAAAAAAATTATCCACCTTTACTCCACACACAGAGACGTGTACAAAGTTCTCCCTCGCCCTCCATTTGGCAAATCTGACCATAATTCTATCCTCCTGATTCCTGCTTACAAGCAAAAACTAAAGCATGAAGCACCAGTGACTCACTCAATACAGAAGTGGTCAGATGACGCAGATGCTAAGCTACAAGACTGTTTTGCTAGCACAGACTGGAATATGTTCCGGGATTCTTCCGATGGCATTGAGGAGTACACCACAACAGTCACTGGCTTCATCAATAAGTGCATTGATGACGTCGTCCTCACAGTGACCGCACGTACATACCCTAACCAGAAGCCATGGATTACAGGAAACATCCGCACTGAGCTAAAGGGTAGAGCTGCCGCTTTCAAGGAGCGGGACTCTAACCCGGACGCTTATAAGAAATCCCGCTATGCGCTCCGACGAACTATCAAACAGACAAAGTGTCAATGCAGGACTAAGATTGACTCGTACTACACCGGCTCCAATGCTGGTCGGATGTGGCAAGGCTTGCAAACTATTACAGACAACAAAGGGAAGTACAGCCGCGAGATGCCCAGTGACATAAGCCTGCAGACGAGCTAAATTACTTCTATGCTCGCTTCGAGCAAGCAACACTGAAGCATGCATGAGAGCATCAGCTGTTCCAGATGACTGTGTGATTGCGCTCTCCATAACCAATGTAAGTAAGAGCTTAAAACAGGTAAACATTCACAAGGCCGCAGGGCCAGACTCAATCCAACGACATGTACTCCGACTGCGCTGACCAACTGGCAAGTGTTTTCACTGACATTTTCAACCTGTGCCTGACTGAGTCTGTAATACCAACATGTTACAAGCAGACCACCATGGACCCTGTGCCAGAATAATAAGAATAATATGGAAACCTGCCTAAATGACTACCGACCCATGGCACTCATGTCTGTAGCCATGAATTGCTTTGAAAGGCTGGTCATGGCTCACATCAACACCATTATTCCAGAAACCCTAGACACACTCCAAAGTGCATACCGCCCCAACATATCCACAGATGATGCAATCTCTATTGCACTCCACACTGCCCTTTCCCACCTGGACAAAAGCAACACCTATGTGAGAATGCTATTTATTGGCTACAGCTCAGCGTTCAACACCATAGTGCACTCAAAGCTCATTACTAAGCTAATGACCCTGGGACTTAACACCTCCCTCTGCAATTTGTCAAATGCATCATTGATGTAATTAATGACTTGATTATCCACTATGCACCACAGTTAATTTGTTCCCTCATGAACTTAGAAACTTGATGCATTACAAACATTTTTGTTTCAACACAAAAGTGTCTAGAGGGCAGGGAGTTATAACGCAAAGACACGTTTTCGATAAAATCATGTGACTTTTCCACAATGATGGCTGGCTTCTACAGAAGGAAGTGGGGAGATAAACAGTAATTTCCTCTTCTAGTCTCTGTGCTTTGAGTCACTCTTTCTCCACCCCCTGACGGTAGCAATTGTGGGTGTCTAATGGTGTCAGGAGCAGGATGTTGTTCCCCTGCTCAGACGATGCATGGCTCAACCCAGGCTGTGTGCCACTTTATGAACTGTGCAGTAGTAGCTGACATCTGATATCACCTACTAAGAAAATTACCTCAACAACACTTTTACTTTAGCAATTGGCAGTTACATGCAACAGCACATTATTTATACAAATAAATCTATTAATAATTTGTTTATAAGATTGATAGCTGTACGTTTAGTTTACAATCGATGTAGCTTGTTGGCAATTAGCCAATCAACGTTTCTCAACGAGTTTAAAGCATTTTAATGTATCTATCTGGTATTTACGACACTGGTAATTACCACCTTCCAACTTGATAATGAATGCAGAATTAGGTCACTTTCCCCTGCTCAGATGTTCCGAACAGATGTCCTGTCACGTCCTGACACGACTGTGCTGTCGGGCATTAGATTCCTATAACATATACAATCAGTGATTCCCCCACATTCAAAGTTGAATATTTCAAACCTGAATATTTACATACATAATGGTGTGACTGATTTCCACATGTACAATATATGACTTTATGTCCTTGTGGTAGTGAATAAATTGTTGTCTCCATGATTGTGTCTTAATAATGTCTACAAGAATAACTCGCCTCTCTAAATATTAAAAGTTGTGTGTTCTTTAATCTTGCTGGGAATATCAAACATCTTCTACTGTTATTGTATCCTACATTAAGATTGACACCTTGGGGGTTGATGAACAAACATTTAGCTGTTTTTGTTATTATTATTTTGTGATCACTGGAAAAGGTTGTTGTATTGACTTAGATTTATTATTAATACTCACAATGCACACATTTCATCCATCAATTGCATTTGTCAAGCAAATTTCTCTATGGGACATAATATAATGAATTCCTTCATCCATGTAATAATTCTGTATTGTGTTATTCTTAGGACCTCACAGAACGATGGTTCTCATAATTGCAAGAAAGCCTCATTATCCACTATGCACCACAGTCAATTTATTGACACAAAACTTGACGCATTACAGACACTTTTGAGTCAACACAAATGTGTCTAGGGGGAGTTCCAATGCAAAGACACATTTTCTATGAAATCATGTGACTTGGGCTGCTACACACTCAAAGAGATGGTAGCATAACAGGAATGAGAAGCCTAAAGGGGAAGTAATATTTCTGCAGAAGAGGTGGGGATATGATCTGACATTTCCTCTTCTAGTCTCAGTACTTTGAGCACTAGATTATTTCTCCACCCCCATCGGTAGAAATTGTGGGCCTTCCATGGTGACAGAGGCAGGAAGTTGAAATGTGAAATCATGAGAGTTAAGCTGCACTTATGGAGGCATGTCATATTGTCAGAATGTCGTTTGTGTTCACACACATTATGGATACATTTGTTTAATTAACCAAAAAAACAATAAACCACTGATTGCTATAAACAGACAACAAGATCCTGACCCAATTGATCTACATGAGCTTAAGAGGATAATTAAGGAGCGCTGGGGAGCTAGCGCCCCGTTCCTGACACTACCTGATGAAATGTAAGGCGCCAAATCATCTACTTAATCATCTGTTGTGCAACACCTTGACAGGGACTGGGATTAACACCTTGCCAGGGACTGGGAGCAACATCTTGCCAGGGACTGGGAGCAAAACCTTGCCAGGGACTGGGAGCAACACCTTGCCAGGAAGCGGGAGCAAAACCTTGCCAGGGACTGGGAATAACACCTTGCCAGGGACTGGGAGCAACACCTTGCCAGGAACTGGGAGCAACATCTTGCCAGGAACTGGGAGCAATACCTTGCCAGGAACTGGGAGCAATACCTTGCCAGGGACTTGGAGAAACACCTTGCCAGGGACAGGGAGCAACACCTTGC
>QNTS01001599.1:59651-121942 GCA_003317085.1 Hucho hucho | reverse complement strand
GGGAGCAAAACCTTGCCAGGGACTGGGAATAACACCTTGCCAGGGACTGGGAGCAAAACCTAGCCAGGGACTGGGAGCAACACCTTGCCAGGGACTGGGAGCAACACCTTGCCAGGGACTGGGAGCAACACCTTGCCAGGAACTGGGAGAAACATCTTGCCAGGGACTGGGAAAAACACTTTGCCAGGGACTGGGAAAAACACCTTGCCAGGGACTGGGAACAACACCTTGCCAGGGACTGGGAACAACACCTTGCCAGGGACTTGGAGAAACATCTTGCCAGGGACTGGGAGCAACACCTTGCCAGGGACTGGGAGCAAAACCTTGCTAGGGACTGGGAGCAACACCTTATCTGCGACTTGGAGAAACACCTTGCCAGGGACTGGGAGCAAAACCTTGCTAGGGACTGGGAGCAACACCTTGCCAGGGACTAGGAGCACTACCGGTGACGGTGTCAACTTTTGTTGAGTTCAGCATTAGATATCTTCTCTTTTGGTCTTGTTTATCTCTCAATCGCTTTTAAACACTTACGGCGTTTCAAATCCTGTCTAATGTAGAATTAGATCACTTCTTCTATAGTATTTTAATGTTTAACATTGGTTCATGTATCTGATCATTTACCAGTTTAACCCATTTTGGCAGGCATAGTGCTAAACTCACCAGTGAATGCAGGTTTTACAGCAATTGTTGTATGACGCTGAACTTGCCTCTACCATTGTATGTCAGAGATGTGGGAATGGGTCATTTTAACAGACGGTTTCGATATACGTTCATCATGATACATCAGGCCCTCACCTCATGGCACAACACATTGCTTAATACTAATAGATTTTACAATTTTCATTCTTCAAATATGCATACAATTTTAAAAAAAATAATAATTAAGTCTAAACATTTTGAAGTTCCCACAATTCTTTGAAAAAAAAAGCCATTGTGGCAAGATAGGAAGTGCAAGAAGATTAAAATGTCTGTGCTATCAAGAATCTTTGGGACTTCCCTGCCCCATTGAAGTTTACATTGAAAATGGTTAAGGTTAGGATTAAGGTTAGGGTTATGTAATGATTATGGTTAACTTCTTCCGGATTGGTGGGTCCCCTGCGGGATGATGAGCTAACATAGGCTAATGCGATTAGCATGAGGTTGTACGTAACAAGAACATTTCCCAGGACATAGACATATCTGATATTGGCAGATAGCTTAAATTCTTGTTAATTGTGCTGTATTAGCGGACAGATAATGTATCTGTAATGCAGGCAAAATACATTTTCAGCACCCCCACCCCCTACTACTTCCTGTGGCTATATATACTTGAAAATACCCCCTTGAAAATAATTATACCAAATAATAATAATACAAATGACAAATGCAGCACCACCAAAGTTCTTCCTATATACTTAATAACAATGAATACAAGTAGTTTCAATGATTTATGAACAATGAACTATTTGGAATTCTTGTTTTAATCTCTGTCAGTGTTATCTGGAATCCTTGGGACGTCCCCATCCTAAATCCTAACCTACTTTAACCCCTACCTCTCCCTAACCTTAAAGAACAGACATTTCTCAGACTTGACGTACAGGTCATGCTCCAACAGTCTGCCCAGCACCTTGCACACCAGAGACACATGCTCGGCGCGTGTAGCGGAGTATATCAGAATGTCATCGATATACACCACTACACCCTGCCCGTGCAGATCCCTGAAAATGTTGTCTACAAAGGTTTGGAAGACTGATTGAGCATTCATCAACCATACGGCATGACAAGGTATTCATAATGCCCTGAGGTAGTACTAAATACTGTTTTCCACTCGTCTCCCTCCCGGATACGCACCAGGTTGTACACACTCTTTAGATCCAGTTTAGTGAAGTTGGGCGCCCTGTGCATTGACTCAATCGGCGTGGTGATAAGAGGTAGCGGGTAGCTGTACCTCACCGTGATTTGATTGAAACCTCTATAGACAGATCTACTAGTTGGTCAAAGTTAATGGTGGCATCCCTGCAGGCCAACTCCCGTCTGACATCCTCGCGCAGGCTGCATCTATAATGGTCAATGAGGGCCCTGTCGCTCCATCTGGATCTGGCGGCCAAAGTCAGGAACTCCAGCGCAAACTCATGTGCGCTACTCGTCCCCTGTCTCAAATGAAAAAGTCGTTCCCCCGCCGCTCTACCTTCGAGCGGATGGTCAAAGATGGCCCGGAAGCGATGGGTGAACTCCTCAAAGTGGTCCAACACCGCGTCTTCCTCTCCCCACACAGCGTTGGCCCATTCCAGACCTCTCCATGAGGCAGCTGGGTTAACGGTAGCCAGGTATATGTCCAGTTGTAGGAGGAACCCCTGGCACTGTGCGGCCGTCCCATCATACTCCCTGGGAAGGGAGAGACGCATCCCACTGGAGCTGGATCCGGACGGGACGGGTAGAAGTAACCCCGGTTGCGTTGGTCGAGGCGCTGGAAAGACTTCCTGTCTCTCCCAGCGGTCCATGGTCTGGACAACACGATCCATCATGGCACCGAGATGATGTAACATAGCCAAGTGTTTCTGGACGCGTTCCTCGACTTCTCTGACCGGGGTACCTGCTCCTGCTGACTCCATGGCAGGTGTGTGTATTTCTGTCTGGCTCTTGTGTAGCTGGTGCATTAAAGTCAGGCGCAGGAGAACAGTACTGAGTGAGCAAAATACTTTACTCAAAATTTGAATCAAGCAAAACACTAAACGCGTAATATAGAAATACATATTTACCAAACGCAGGCGAGGCATAAAATTAATGCACCAGCCGGAAAGAAACGGTATAACAATAAACAATCACACACAATGGACATGGGGGAAAACAGAGGGTTAAATACACAACAGATAATGATGGGGAATGCAAACCAGGTGTGTGAAAAACAAGACAAGACAAATGGAAAATGAAAAGTAAATCGGTGATGACTAGAAGACCGGTGACGTCGACCGCCGAATGCCGCCCGAACAAGGAGGGGAATCGACTTCAGTCGAAGTCGTGACAATATCAGTAGACCTCATCAGTAAAGATAATTTAGTACAATTCAATTCAAACTCTGTGTGTCAGGGATCAGGAAGTTGTAATGCAAAGACACATTTTCTATACATCCACTTGACTTAGAGGTAGCAGCCACTTCAGACCATGCTGCTGTAGTTTCATTACACTACTGGTGGCATAGAGTTAGACCTACTGATCTTTCATTTTGTTATTCTTTGCTTTGTGCTTTGCATTTTGAAGTGTAGGAAAATTGCTTTACAAATAAAGGTGTTATTATTAGTATTGTCATTATAACTATTATTATTCACATTATAGGGCTTTCAATACCCAACCTACAGACTATAGCAAATGGGGTCACATGAGGTGTGACTTTGTGAAACTAAAGCCGGGCAGACACTACACGTTCTCAGCACGACCTACAGGCTCCTCATAAGCCATTTTTTTCACTTCTGATTGGCATTTCTACTGTAAGTATCAACAATTGGAATTACCAGTTTTAAAAAGCTGCCATAATAATTATTTGTGTTATTTAACCCTTTCACATGTACCATCTCATAGCTGTGATCATTCTACAGTGGTCCCTTAAGTGTACGATCTCATCCTTGTGATTAGAACGTTTGTTTAGAATGTTTATTTAAAATGGCAGTTTCGAATGACAACAATCAACAATTGAGCTGACCACACTTTTTTCAGAAACTATTTACACAAACACAGTCCTTACAAAGTTATGTCCAGAATGTGAGCAGTTTATTTTTGGATTCAAAATCAGACATTCACAGAAGTAGCTACAGCATAACACAATCACCCTAACTGGAAAAATGTAGGCTACATTTGTCCTCGCGCTAACTGAGAGATTGACGCAACAATGGTCATAATTTCTATCTCTCGGCTGACATAAACTACAATATGAATTACTTAATAGCAATTACTGTGCATAATTAATCACATCACGGGTGAGCTCACCATTGACCGAAATAATTAGGTAAAACACTTTCAAGACATCGAAAGTAAACGACTTTCAGCGCGCAGCCATGCTTTTTCCTCACAGAAACCAAAGATAATAAGAGAAGACAAGATGAGTTTGGTCTGTTTGTAGTATGCACGTTGAAGGGATGTGTCATCTACTATAGTTCACATCCCACCATTAATTTCCGGTAGTCCTCAAAAAATGAGTGAACCCTTACTCACCTCATTTTTTTATAACATCTTTGGTCAAACAGACAATTACGTGACACCCAGAATGCATTGTACGTCAACAAACATGGCTACACAGCTAGAATATTTTACACGCAGAATATGTGCCCATTACAATCTATGCAAGAATCGTAATGCATGATTTGTCACCTGTAATTGAAAACGTGAATTAAACAGTGAATATATAAATAATTACCACACAAAACATTTTCTGATAGTGATTTACTGATATGTGTCGCATGCTCAACGTAACCTCTCACTCCCACTCTGAGCCACTCAGTGTTGTTGTTTATGTATGTAGCTAGTGAGCTAAGCTGTAGCATTAGCAATGTCTTTCAAAAGGAGACCACTCACAAATGTGGAAATTCTGGAGATTTTTTTAAATTCTGACAATGAGTCTGAGTATGAAAGTCAGGAATCTGATTCTGACAGTGACAGTGAGGAGCTGCCGCCCAACCTTGTAGCCATTGAGAACCCTGAATCTGAGGTTCTTTTAAGATGGAGGCAGACCGACAGTAGATGAAGTACAGGACTTCTGTGGTAGCTGTAAGGCCGCCAGTCATTTCATCCCTCCTGGCCCTGCTGTTTGCTTTGATGAGTCCCAGTCTGGAGTGCAACGCCCCTTGCCATTTCCAACTGAGGCAGAGTGCTTCAAGTTGTTTCTGACAGAGGAGCTGGTGGGAAACATAGTAGAGGAGACCAATCGCTATGCCTTGGAGCTACAGGAGAAGAGAGAGCCAGGAGTGAGGGGGAAATTAGTGAAATGTATACCTTCCTGGTGACATTCCTTCTCATGGGGATAGTAAAGAAGAACTCCCTAAGAGAATACTGGAGCACATATTCTATGTTTGCAACTCCCTTCTTTGCCACCCTCTTTTCCCAAGACCGCTTCCTAGCTCTGCAGCGATGCCTGCATTTTGTCAACAATGCTACTGCCATCCTAAGTGACCCGTTACACAAAATAAGAAATGTTCTTAACAGCCTGACATCAGCATTTGGTCGGGTCTTTGTGCCATACAAGTACCTATGCATTGATGAGTCCCTGATGTTATGGAAAGGTAGGCTGGCGTTCCGTCAATATATTCCCTCCAAAAGGCACAGGTTTGGAGTCAAGTTCTTTGTCATGTGCGACGTGAAGACGGGATTTGTCCAGGACATTATAGTTTACACAGGGTCCACCACTGATATCAAACATTATGAGGGGCTTGGGGTGTCCGGGTCCATGGTGATGACCATGCTGACTCCTCATCTCGGCAAGGGACACACTTTGTACGTGGACAATTGGTACAGCAGTCCCACACTCTTCCAGCATCTGCTCTCCAACAGCACAGTGGCCTGTGGCACAGTCAGGTCGAACAGGAAGGTAATGCCGGCATTCGGCTGGAGGAAGATGCATAGAGGGGAGGTGGAGTTCAAGGAGAACGGTCAACAGCTGGCAGTAAAGTGGCATGACAAACGAGACGTCCATGTCCTCTCCACTGTCCATACAGCAACCATGTCAGCCACAGGGAAGGTGGACCACCTGACGGGAGAGAGAAAGATCAAACCAGACAGCGTGCTTGACTATAACCTCAAAATGGGGGCAGTGGATAAGGCGGACATGATAAACATCTTTGTGGAATGCGCTCGGAAAAAGACCAAGTGTTTTAAAAGAAGATATTTTTCCATGTGATTGACACTGCTGTCCTCAACGGCAGCATAGTTCACAGCCAACTAACAGGTGAGATGATTACTGAACAAGGTATTTTTGTAATTGGATGTACAGTTTACATACAAATACATTATGCAATTATAGTGACAATATCTCACCCACCTACCCACTGCCTCATCATCCTCTAACTTTCCTCATCCTCCCCGCTCCCTCATAGGTAAAGTAATTACCTACCAAAAGTATAGAGAGAACCTCATGAGAGAGCTGCTGGAGGAGCACCACACCCCTCGGCGCCCATCCACTGGGGGTCGCCCTGCTGCGGACAATCCCCTACGCCTCACTGCATGGCATTTCCCCTGCAAAGTCCCTCAAACTGCTGCTCAAGGTAGCCACACACGGAGGCACTGCAAAGTCTGCCTATCTGGCACCAGGAGAAGTAAGCAGAGGAAGTTGGCAAAATACATGTGTTTAGCTTGTGATACACCTCTATGTGTTTCTCCATGCTTTGAGGAGTATCATACGCTCAAGCACTATTGAGCACATCTGCAGCAATAAGTGACTGACTGACCTGACAGGTGGCTTGACAGGTGACCTGCCATGATACTATGCCTTCAGAGGTGCAGTTGTTGTTCAGTCACTGCATGAATATTAAACGTGGGTTATGCATATTCAGGTTTTTTTCCTCTAGTAAAACAAGTTGTTGTTGAATCAACCACCACCAATACCGCAATAAAATTGACGGCTATTACATATTGGCCTATGTGTTTTCTTGCTGTGTTTTCATCCAGTAAAGCTATTAAGGAGTGTACGCTAGCATACAAAAGCTGGCCTCAATCTTCAGCTCGAAAGATGTCCAGTTCCAGTTATGATATTGGCAAATACTGTTCGTGGTTTCTGAAAGTACAGAATAAAGAGGACTTATTCATTAGAATACAATATCAGGATATAGAAATAAAACACTATCACAAAGAAGTAACATAATAAAACACTGCTATAAAATAGAATACTGCATTGACAAAATTGGGCCAATTGTGTGCCGCCCTATGGGACTCCCAATCACAGCCGGTTGTGATACAACCTGGATTCGAACCAGGGTGTCTGTAGTGATGCCTAGCACTGAGATGCAGTGCCATAGACCGCTGCGCCACTTGGCATAAGGCCAGGGTAGCTTCAAAATACAACATAAGCGAATACTTTTCTGACGCAACTAGCATTGTTTTACAGAGCTGATAGAAGAATGTAGCTAGCTACCTAAGCAAGATTGAATATAACACCATAAAGGTTATGAAATGAGTAACGTTACCTCACGTGTCCGCGGTTATAAGGAATATACAAATATATTATGCTCCATAAATACAGTGAGCTACAATAGAAACGACATAACATGACATACTGAAACTATTATAACGTAATAAGGCACTTACTTTGATAGAAACGCACACATTTCCAAAGTTATTATTAGTAACGAAAACAACAATGACTGCGATGCTGGCAAAAGAAGGAAAATGTGAACACGTGTGCAGATCGTTCCGATGAGAAAATGTCTTCCTAATTGCACGAACAATTAGGAAGTGCTTGGGGAATTTTGTCTGGGTCAGAAATGTCCCAAAAATGTAATTGTCCGCAAAAGTAAAAATGACTATTTTTATGTGAATGAACGAGGAGGCGGAACACAGCTCAATTCAAACTGCTCTTAGAAAATAAAAACTTTTTAGAAAATCAGTGGAAGTTGAAACAGCCTATAAATAAAAACAGGCTACATTCCTTGTTTTGAGAGCAGCGCGGATTAAATGTATTGTTGAATAACAATCACATTCTATTATGGAGAGAACGTCATAACATCATCACGTGCATAAAATAACTCACGCTGGGGCGACCGTTAGAGATATTTGGAACTCACGCATGAAAGGGTTAAAGAAAATGTCCTCATTGAATACAAATAAAAACATTTAATGAATATGTTATCTGGCATTTGTGTTAATTGATCATTCCATAATGTTTACTGGTGACATAAACAGACACAACAGAGCCAGGTTGAATGTCTTAGAGCTTTATGTAAGGTATATAATTTACATCTATAGAAGTCAATGGGTCCACAGTTGACAACATTGAATGACAACAGTGTATGCTGTATATGGCTGTCTTCAATGCAATGCAATTCAAATGTAATTAAAATTACATTCAATATGACTATGCTTTGGACTCTAGAACAGCATTGTTTCAGATGTTTATTTTATACTGTAGTATTATTCAAGATTTCACTGCTTACCCCACTGCTTTCACCACTCCATTCCCCACTGACACTGCTCCTTCACCCACTGCTTTCCCCACTGCTTTCCCCACTGCTTTCACCACTCCTTTAAAAGTTTTCTCCTTCAGCTTCCTCTCTAGCCTCCCTTTCATGTTTAGATGGAACAGCATTGTTCGATGGTACAGCATTGTTAGATGGCACAGCATTGTTAGATGGAACAGCTTTGTTAGATGGAACAGCTTTGTTAGATGGAACAGCTTTGTTAGATGGAACAGCTTTGTTAGATGGCGCAGCATCGTTTCAGATTTTCATTGTATACAGCAGTTATTCTCTGCCAACCTCTCAAATTGTATTGCTAGTGGTATCCCTATTCTCTCACAAACGTTAATAGTTCCTACTGCACCACCTATTGCTCCCCCCATTGCTGCCCCCACTACCACACCAACTGGGCCTCCAATTACTCCCAAAACCGCCCCGATTCCAACACCAAACTGTACTCCAACCACAACTTCCCTTACAAAGCTGTTAGATCTTTCAGCTTTCTCTCTCGCTTTTCTTTCATGTATTTTCCTAAGCTTCTCTTCCTCTTCATATAGATGTTCTCCTTCCCATTTTGTATTCAGTTCCCCCATCTCTCTGCGTCTCTTATTTTCATTCTCTCTCAGGATCCTGTTCTTCTCCTCTTCAATCGCTCTCTCAGCCCCTTGGAAGATCTCAGTGGTGTAGTGGCTTCCTCCATTCATTTTCACCAATTTGTTTACCTTCTCAAGCAGCTCAGTGACCTGGGAGCGATTCTTGTCTTTGTTGTTGAAGACATGATATCCCCCATTGCATTGGGAAAGTAAACTTTCCAGACCTGGATTTTCATGCAGGAAGTTTTCAATGTTTACATTATCATCATCAAGAAGGTCACCATGTGTGAAGAGAACCATGGTGTATTTCGTTGCTTCATCACCAAAGAATCCATGAATCAACTCCACAGTTTTCTGCTCCTCTTCAGTGAATCTTCCCAGCTTGATCACAACCAAGAACACATGGGGACCAGGAGCAGAGAGAGAGATGCACAGAGCAATCTTTTTCAGTGCCTCTTCATTGGATAATGTAGTATCAAACAAACCTGGGGTGTCGATAACAGCTACACTTTGCCCAGTCACCTCCCCTCTGGCCTTATCACAGTCTTTTGTCAGAGAAATGGAGGAAAACTTTGATAGGAAAGTTTTTTTCCCAACAATGAGGTTTCCTGCTGCACTTTTCCCAGCTCCAGTCTTCCCCACCAGAACCATCCGGGCCTCATAATTGTGTGTCTCTGTTGGAAAACAAGGATATGTTGTTATTGCAGAGAGGTCTGATGTTGACATTCTTTTTCTCGGGGGCATCTTGTAGAACAGCTATATTTTCAGCCTCGCATTGCTTCTTAGGGGGCTTTCACACCAAATTGATTTTGATTTGGTTTTTCTGAAATCTGGCACCTTTCCCCATTATTTTGGTTTGTTTGGACTGGTGTGAAAATTGTACCCGACACTCGGGAGCGCACTAAACAATTCACGTGGTTTGCTCAAAGGGTGGTCTTGGTCCGATTAAATTTGTATCGTGTTGCGGTTGATTGCAGTGAGAAAGTAGTCTGGACCATGCACAGGAAAAGAACCAGAGGCACGCAGTATTATTAGTTATTTTACTGTGAGAATTTGATCAAATGCAAGCAGTACCATAACTTAATATCTCTGAAACATTGTGTTATTGTTATCTCATCCGACGCAGATTAGGGGAGACTGGGGCTATACCGGGGATATACACTACTGAATAGGCCATAGCCTATTTCCATCGCAGTTAAAGCATCTATTGTGCTGTTTCCTCACTCTCTTATTCTAAACTTCATTGTTGGTTAGGGGCTCGTAAGTAAGCATTTTGGCGCATGTGACTAATAAAATTAGATTTTATGTTGTTGTACCAAAAGTGTAAGTAATATGAAGTTTGGTACACACAAGTTACGCTTCTTGATAATCATAGATGGATTTAACTTCAGCATTTTTCTCCAATAAACAAATGACTTGCATGAACATGTGGCTTTGTTTAAGCATTTTAGTTTGTTTGACATTTGGCAATGTGAAACCAACCGGACCAAATTATTTAAAAAAAATAAAATGTAACAAATAATCAAACTCTGATTCGAACTATAGCTCAGAACTGGGTGAATTCATCCAATGATCTATAGCATATAAACTGTACGTAATTAACAAATACATTATAAAGTGTATCAATTAAGATACCTACATGTAGGTCTACATTGAAATTAAATAATAGCAATATAATAATAATACTAATAATAATAAATAAACAAATATCAACTAAACTGATCTACAAAAATGTAAAAATGTCTTGTACATAGTGTGAAGTGAAGACTACTCACCAGTCATGTTTGGTGTGCTGTCAGCTGTGGTCTGTCTAGAGAACTGCTAGTTGTATCGTATCACTCTGGTGCTCAGCCCCAAAGACACACCCACACCTTAATATTATCTTCCTTTTCTAAATGGAAAATACTCATAACCACTTTATTATAATGTGCAACAATATTTATTTAGTATTTTTCTAAATGTAACAATAATCACAATACAAACATGGAACATACAACTAGGCATGTTGTTATTTTTACCTGCAAACAGTAGTTATGCTGTTCCTGGTTCATTCTCAGAGAAGATCTCTCTTTATTTGAGGTTTTAGCGCTATTAGGAAGACTTGAAAGAGTAAGGTTTCATTAACCGTTATTCTATATTGACTGTGTCCACGTGTGTCAACTCAACTCAAGCTGATTGACAGTACAGTAAATGGGTATTGTGTTGATCAGTTTGGGTCAGGCTCGTGTTGCCTGTTTACAGCAATCAGTTGTTTGGTTGGTTAAACAATTGAATTCAAAACACTAACAATATATTCTGATAGTATGACATGCCATCATAAGAGCAGCTTAACTCACATGATTTCACATTTCAACTCCCTGCCCATGTCATCATGAGAGGTCCACAATTGCTAATGTTAAAGGGTGAAGAAAAACTACAACTCAGAGCACAGAAACTAGAAGAGGAAATTACACTTTGTACAACATATCCCTCTTCTGCAACAATGTTACCTCCCTTTTAGACCTATACTTTGCATTATGCTGCCATCTCTTTGCAACACCTACAAAACTACCTCTAGCTATGGCTCAGAATGTTTGCTTCTTGATGATGATTATTATTATTACATAATCACTACATCAGAGAAGAAAGGGAAAATATTTAAAGTCCCGTACTTGCATGGAAGGCCTTCAATTCCAATCCAATTCTCTTCAATGCTTTTCAATTAGGAAAATTTTGATTTTGAACTCGTTTGACTTTCTGAAGTGACCCCAACCATGCTATCAGTTATTAAAAAAGTCACTCTATGTTTAAAACATTTCTACCAGCATGTTAAATGTGCAACCAGAGGGGAAAAAACTCTAAACCACCTTTACTCCACACACAGAGACACGTACACAGCTCTCCCTCGCCCTCCATTTGGCAAATCTGACCATAAGTCTATCCTCCTGATTCCTGCTTACAAGCAAAAACTAAAGCAGGAAACACCAGTGACTCGCTCAATTCAGAAGTGGTCGGATGATACAGACGCTAAGCTACAGGACTGTTTTGCTAGCACAGACTGGAATATGTTCTGGGATTCTTTCGATGGCATTGAGGAGTACACAACATCAGTCACTGGCTTCATCAATAAGTGCATTGATGACGTCATCCCCACAGTGACTGCACGTACCCCAACCAGAAGCCACAGGCAACATCCGCACTGAGCTAAAGTGTAGAGCTGCCGCTTTCAAGGAGCGGGACTCTAACCCGGACACTTATAAGAAATCCTGCTATGCCTTCCGACAAACCATCAAACAGGCAAAGTGTCAAAACAGGACTAAGATTGAATCGTTCTATCCCGGCTCCGATGCTCGTCAGATGTTGCAGAGCTTGCAAACTATTACAGCCTATAAAGGGAAGCACAGCCGCAATCTGCCCAATGACACAAGACAACCAGACGAGCTAAATCCCTTCTATGCTCGCTTCGAGGCAGCAACACTGAAGCATGCATGAAAGCATCAGCTGTTCCGGACGACTGTGTGATCACAGTCTCCGTAGCTGATGTGAGTAAGACTTTTAAAGGTCAAATACACTGCATCTAAAACAGTCAGCAATAATCTAATGAATTCAGAGCTTGTGAAATTATACCTAGGCTGAATATATACCTTCCACAACCATAAGACCCACTAATAATAAAATGATTTTATCAAAATAGTTGTACTTGATTTTTGTTGCAATAATCACTGATCTGGCTTTCAGGCCTGTCTATAGAAATGTCCTTTTTGTTACAAATTTAACTAGAACCAACTCAGGATATGGCCCAGATGCAGACACAGGAGGCAGATAGTACAGTTCTCAGAATATTTATTATTTCACCTTTATTTAACCAGGTAGGCTAGTTGAGAACAAGTTCTCATTTACAATTGTGACCTGGCCAAGATAAAGCACAGAAGTTTGATACATACAACAACACATTCCCAACAAAGAATTATACAAGGGGACAGGCCAAAAGAAGGTTGAGGGCTGGCAGAGGTTGGTAATCCAGGGCAGAGTCAATAAGGTACAGAATGGCAGGCAGGCTCAGGATAGGCAAAATGGTAAAAACCGGGAGATCGAGAAAACAGGGACTAAAGAGAACAGGAGTATGGAAAAACACGCTGGTAGGCATGTCGAGACAAGACGAACTGACAACAGACAAACAGAAAACGCAGGTATAAATACACAGGAGATAATGGGGAAAAATGGGAGATACCTGGTGGGGGGTGGAGACAAGCACAAGACAGGTGATACCCTGACAAACCATGCATAATGCACATTCACTAATATGTAGCAGGCATTATAGAACATTTACACCGGTCTCATAAAAAATCTCTCATGCACAAGCCCACGTGATACTGAGTAGCCAGCTAATATTTATATTTCAAATTTTGCCAACTTAGATCTAAGTATAATTTCACTAGATCTGAATTCAGTTAACAAGGCAAAACAGTGTAATTGTTATGAACACACCCTTCTGTCCGTCTCCAACTGTTTGAACAGCATGCTAGACTGTCCACTTTGTTCAGGTGTTGAAATCAAGTGGCCTACCTTATTTCTCAGAATGAGTTGCCAATTCCTTATATAATTGTTTCATGCTTATTGCACATTTATAAAACACTGACTTAACAGCTAGTATAACTATCTTTATTTGACTAAAATGCTGCTAGAAACATATACAGGGCATGGTTCGAAAGGTTACCTTCTCCTCTATTACAGTACAATAATGTCTCCATGTGTTTCAAGTGTCCATATGACCCATTATTTTGGACCAAACCTCAAATGCAAATAGCGAGTTGAAACTGTTTGTCAGAGGAAGAAGTGTTCTCTCATCTGTGTTGTTGTGAGTAGTAGGGGGAGGGACTTGGGAGAAAGAGGCAAAGCGAGAGGTTTCACTCTTGCCAAAATCTGTCCAAAATAAGCCCAATGTGTTTCTATGTGCTTATATTGAACCTAACCTTGTTGCCTGCCTCCCCGCCTTCGGACAACAACTCCTATTCTTAGCGCGGAGACATGAGCATCTCGTCATTATATACAGATCTCTGGTGTAATTGGGAAGGTGCAGAGTGTCATGTAAAAATCTTCCCAGCGTGAAATAGTTCCCAATTGTTGTGATTGTGCTGTGATTGTGACATCATGTTGTAAAAATGTACATGGCGTGAAAATGTTCCCAGTCAATAATTGCACGTGCGTCTGTGTGGATGGCTTGATTTAGCTAGCTAACTAGCAAAGTTAGCTGTAAACTGGTCGAGATGGCTTGTTCGCAGAGGTGTGCTATTGTAACTTGCTTGGATAGCTAATGTCACGCCGTTGCCCTGTTGGTGAGGTTTATGACCCCCATAAATACCTTTCCCTCTTCTCTCTCTACTCTACAGAATGGACTATTGGAAAGCCCTTTGTTAACATAGAGAGAGTCTGGTAACATCAAAAGTTTGGGGAACGGAACCATATTTCGGTAATCCAACCAGTTGAAAATATCCAATGGTACTTAAAGAATATGATGTCAGATCAGTTGTCGTCTGAGACATTATTACTGATGATAGGATGACATAAATTGTATCTTGGAAAGTCTACACATTCTAGTTTTCAGATTCACATGGAATTGTTGTGCAATTTAAAGTTTTAAATATGAAACTATTTGTGAAAAGATGAAAAGTAATTTTAGCTTCTAAATGGGAGAATTGTTTTCATAAGTGAACTATGCTCACTCAGTGGCCCCGCCTATGTGAACAGACATTGGTTGTAAACTATGAAACACGCCCTTCTCTCCACCACTACCAAAGCCCATTGACGAAAGTCAACCTTGTGTTCCCGATGACGTGAGGACTGCTGTCCATACGTTTAAAAGGGCTAATATCAACTGCAGAACTAAGCCAACCTCAGCGTGAGCTCTGGTTGTGAGTGGTTGAACGACTACAACCTAACGAAATTAACATTGTGTTCCCAATGACGTGAGGACTGCTGTCCCCATGTTTAAACAGGTCAGCATTCACAAGTCCGCGGGGCCAGACGGATTTCCAGGACGTGTACTCAGAGCATGTGCGGACCAACTGGCAAGTTTCTTCACTGACATATTCAATATGTCCCTGATTGAGTCTGTAATACCAACATATTTCAAGCAGACCACCATAGTCCCTGTGCCCAAGAAAGTGAAGGTAACCTGCCTAAATGACTACATCCCCGTAGCACTCACGTTGGTAGCCATGAAGTGCTTTGAACGGCTGGTCATGACTCACATCAACACCATCATCCCGGAATCCCTAGACCCACTCCAATTGGTATATACCACCCCAACAGATCCACATATAATGCAATCTCAATCGCACTCTACACTGCCCTTTTCCACCTGGACAAAAGGAACCCCTATGTGAGAATGCTGTTCACTGACTACAGCTCAGCATTCAACACCATAGCGCCTTCAAAGCTCATCACTAAGCTAAGTACCCTGGGAATAAACACCTCCCTCTGCAACTGGATCCGGACTTCCTGACACTGCCCCCAGGTAGTAAGGGTAGGCAACAACACATCTCAGCCCTCTCCTGTACTCCCTGTTCACCCACAACTGCGTGGCTAAGCATGACTCCAACACCATCATTAAGTTTGCTGACGACACAACAGTGGTAGGCCTGATGACCGACAACGATGAGACAGCCTATAGGGAGGAGGTCAGGGACTAGGCAGTGGTACCAGGACAGCAACCTTTCCCTCAATGTGAGCAAGACAAAGGAGCTGATTGTGGACTACTAGAAAAGGAGGGCCAAACAGGCCCCCATTTAGATCAATGGGCTGTAGTGGAGCAGGTCAAGAGTTTCAAGTTCCTTGTTGTCCACATCACCAACAAACTATCATGGTCCAAGCACACCAAGACAGTCGTAAGGAGGGTACGACAACCCCTTTTCCCCCTCAATAGACTGAAAAGATTTGGTATGGGTCCCCAGATCCTCAAAACGTCCTACAGCTGCACCATCAAGAGCATCCCGACCTGTTGCATCACCGCCTGGTATGGCATCAGACCGTAAGGCACTACAGAGGATAGTGTGTACGGCCCAGTACATCACCAGGGGGAGCTTCCTGCCATTCAGGACCTATATATTAGACGTGTCAGAGGAAGGCCCAAAACATTGTCAAAGACTCCAGTCCGTCATAGACTGTTCTCTCTGCTACATACCGGAGCGCCAAGTCTAGGTCCAAAAAGCTCCTACACCTAAGGCATAAGACTGCTGAACAATATATCAATGGCCACCCGGACTATTTAGATTGAACACCCTTTGTTTTTACACTGCTGCTACTCGCTGTTTATTATAAATGCATAGTCACCCCTACCTACATGTAGAAATTACCTCAACTAACCTGTACCCCTGCACATTGACTCGGTACCAGTATCTCCTATATATAGCCTCATTATTGTTATTTTATTGTGTTACTTTTTATTTAATGTTTTACTTTAGTTTATATATTTAATTATTGGACTGCATTGTTAATTAAGGTCTTGTAAGTAAGCCTTTCCCGGTAAGGTCTACACCTGCTTTATTCAGCGCATGTGACAAATAAAATAGTATTTATTTCAATGTAACTAACACTGTATAGCCTTAAAACATGGTTAAACTATAGTCCTTGCAGCCATAGCTCTGTCTATGAATTTTAGAGTTGTTATATTTCTCCAGGCCCGTTTCTCCTTACCAAAACAAGCGTGGCAGGTGCTTTTCTATTGTTTTTTTAAGGCAGGAACTTGTATGTTCAGATTTAATCAAAACATAGTTTCATGGGATTATGAGGAGTGTGCGGAACAGAAACTATTGTTGTGTTCCACGTGGCAAAGAGCCAATAGTCAGTCACCCCATTGTTTAGGCCATCACTGTCTCTCAGCATACAGACACTTCAGTTAGATGGAACTTTTGTGTAGGTCTTTAAACAATGCTGGTTATACATCTTGTTGACATTCATTGTAGGACACCTCACATTATTTATTTTTTGTTTATTCTATTTAACCTTTATTTAGTTAGGCAAGTCAGTTAAGAACAAATTCTTATTTACAATGACGGCCTACCCCGGCCAAACCTAGACAACGCTGGGCCAAGCGCCCTATGGGACTCCCAATTACGGCCAGATGTGATGCAGCCTGGATTCAAACCAGGGACTGCAGTGACCCCTCCTACACTGAGATGCAGTGTCTTAGACTGCTGTGCCACTCGGGAGCATTACACACCCCCACAGCTGAAACATATTCTCATGAAATCATGTGTTTTCACATCTCCCGACCCTGCCACTGCTAATCAGCCTTCCTTTCTCTCCTATCAGACCTCTCATCTCTCCTATCACCCTCCTATCCCTGCCATAGGGGAACATTCCTGACAACAATGGCATTATACTATGATCAAACCACTGCCAGTTCATGTCCTTAAAGATTAGTGTTCCAATGTGGTTAGCCAAAAAGATGACAAGATAATTCACAGAGTCCTCATATGATCAAAAGGCTAAACAGATCCTAGATCAGCACTTCTACTCTGAGACTTGATAAATACGGGCCCTGACTTGAGTCTGCTAATGCAGCACATTCTTTAGATTTTAGATACGTCTGCCTATTCCACAACAACAGGGAGATTGAAATATGAATAGAGGAAAGTATGGTGAAAGAAAAGGAGAAGTGGAAGAGCGGTCAGGATAATAAGAACTACCCCTAACACTCCACTGTGGTACCATGTGATTTAATTGAAGTACCATATCAAATTCTTGTAAAACAGATGATCTTTCTTGACCTACAGCAGGCCCTACATGGCCTTACAATAAGCTAGGTATTGACCCTACAAAAAGTTAACTAGCATTCCTACAATAGGCTACCTATCAACACATACAATAGGCTAGCTAGCAACCCTACAATAGGCTAGCTAGTGAGAATAGTTATTCAGGGTCTTGTGTGGGAAATGTAGGTCGCAATTAGTATTTCTGGGATTCCTCGCATCCTATCTCCTCTCCTCCTTCTCAACCCTATTAGAGGAGAAGGTCCAAGGTCCCTACCCTTGGAATGTATTCTCCAATGAGTTTTTGTGAAGGGGCGAGGAGAGAGGATGCGAGGACTGTAAAGTTTAATTGAGACAGAGCCAAGATTTCCACAGTTTCAGAGATGTAAGGGAAATTAAATTAAAATATAACATGGTCGAATATGAAGGGGGAAGAAAAACATCTACACCGTGTATTATGAAAAAAAACCTTTAAATGATCTTAGTACAACAGAATATGCACATACATACCAGTTTTCTACAACAACAACAGGGGAAGAGAAAGATGAAAAGAGGAAAGTATGGTGTAAGAAAAGGAGACATGGA
Organism: Hucho hucho; assembly: GCA_003317085.1. Taxonomy (NCBI): domain Eukaryota; kingdom Metazoa; phylum Chordata; class Actinopteri; order Salmoniformes; family Salmonidae; genus Hucho; species Hucho hucho. Next base: position 103,900 of record QNTS01001599.1, on the reverse strand, counting down.
AGAGCTGTGTCAGGATATCAAGGACTCCTCCTAACACTCCACTGTGGTACCATGTGACTTATTTGAAGTCCTATACAATTTCTTGTAAAAAAGATGATCTTTTTTGACCTACAGTAGGCCTTACAATAACATGATCGAATATGAAGGGGGTAGAAAGAGAGGATCCAGATTGTCTAGCCCGACTGATTTGTAGGGGTCCATATTTTGCAGCTCTTTCAGAACATCAGCTATCTGGATTTGGGTGAAGGAGAAATGGGGGAGACTTGGGCAAGTTGCTGTGGGGGGTGCAGGGCAGTTGCCCGGGTTAGGGGTAGCCAGGTGAAAAGCATTGCCAGCTGTAAGAAAATGCTTATTGAAATTCTCAATTATTGCGGATTTATCAGTGGTGACAGTGTTTCCTAGCCTCAGTGCAATGGGCAGCTGGGAGGAGGTGCTCTTATTCTCCATGGACTTTACAGTGTCCCAGAACCTTTTGGAGTTTGTGCTACAGGATGCAAAGTTCCGTTTGAAAAAGCTAGCCTTTGCTTTCCTTACTGCCTGTGTATATCGGTTCCTAACTTCCCTGAAAAGTTGCATATTGCGGGGTCTGTTCAATCCTGGTTGAAGGCAGCAGAGGTGTATTTGGAGGGCAGGTTAGTTAGGATGATATCTATGAGGGTGCCCATGTTTACAGATTTGGGGTTGTACCTGGTAGGCTCATTGATAATTTGTGTGAGATTGAGGGCATCAAGCTTAGATTGTAGGATGGCTGGGGTGTTAAGCATGTCCCAGTTTAGGTCACCTAACAGCACGAGCTCTGAAGAAAGATGGGGGGCAATCAATTCACATATGGTGTCCAGGGCACAGCTGGGGGCAGAAGGTGGTCTATAGCAAGTGGCAACGGTGAGAGACTTGTTTCTGGAAAGGTGGATTTTTAATAGTAGGAGCTCAAATTGTTTGGGCACAGACCTGGATAGTAAGACAGAACTCTGCAGGCTAACTCCGCCCCCTTTGGCAGTTCTATCTTGTCGGAAAATGTTACAGTTAGGGATGGAAATTTCAGGATTTTTGGTGGTCTTCCTATGCCAGGATTCAGACACAGCTAGGACATCCAGGTCGGCAGAGTGTGCTAAGGCAGTGAATAAAACAAACTTAGGGAGGAGGCTTTTAATGTTAACATGCATGAAACCAAGGCTTTTACGGTTACAGAAGTCAACAAATACAGCTCTTCTCCCCCGGGCCCATTGCTGTAGAAGTGTTCGGGGTCCCGTTGCCCTGACTCATGGTGACCCAGACGATGCCTGTCCCATTGACACAACAGCGATCAGGTTGGCAGAGAGCTGCCAGTAGAAGGCGCTACCGGGCAGTCGTAAGAGACCACTGAGATATAACTGCAGACTGCGTCCAAGATGTCCGCTCGTTGTTTTCAAGGTAATCTACTCACTTTCGCATATGCTGATTCATGTACCATCTATATCCAGGTTCCTCTATAGACAATCTCAATGTATCTTTCATATCAACTCCTATCTCTCCTTCTTCTCAACCCTGTAGAGTACCACAGTATGTGTCATAATATCCATAAAACATAAAACAATTCAAACAGAGAAATTGTTCCAATACTTTTTCCACAATACATCTTCCCCATAGGAGATTTTAGAAAAACTTAAAATAAGGGCTGTGTTCAACAAATAAAATAATTAATAAAATATTGATAAAAAACACTCTTTCAAAATGCAGATGTTGATTTAGTCATGGATCCATAACGAATTACTATGGGAATGAATATCACTTATTTACAGAAATATTGGAACAGTTGTCTAATGAAGGCAAACAATTTAGATTCCTCCAATCCTGCATACTACTCCCGTCCGTCACATTGTAAAGCTCCATATGTTCCATTCCATCCTAATGTAAACCCTGAGGGTTTTGTTTTTCATGGAATAGAAACACTATAATATTATTCAAGTTAGTTAAGCAAGTACCAGTCAAACTTTTGGACACACCTAATCATTCCAGGATATTTCTATATTTTTACTATTTTCTACATTGTAGAATAATAGTGACGACATCACAACTGTAGCAGGTATAGCCCATCATGCAAATGTTTGCTATTAGTAGGACATTAGACTTTTCATAACCCGGCTACTGTTGTGAAAATCCCTCAACTTGAAATGTATTCAATGCTTCAACCTGTTAGGGAGCGGTTTTGGAGAGTCTGGCGTGCCCAAAGTAAAATGCCTGCCTCTCAGGCCCAGAAACGAGGATATGCACATAATATAATGTCTGTGAGTATAACAGAACTGATATGGCAGTCAAAAACCCGAGGAATTTCTGTCTGGAAAAATGTTTTTTTGTGACAGGTCCTCTTTTCCAATGGTTGTCTATGGGATCTGCTGTAAACTAGGACCCAGGTTGCAGTACCTATGACTTCCACTAGATGTCAACAGTCTTTAGACAAGGTTTGAAGCGTTTACCATGAAAAACAACATGATAGAAGAAGATTATGTAAGTGGATGGAGGAAGTGGCTTTTGTGTTTTGCGCGCGAGACCGTGAGCGCGCTCCTCTGGATTTTACTGTTCTATCGCCCAGGTTATTATCCGTGTGAATTATTACAGTTAATATACATAAAAGCGTACCTAAGGATACATTATAAACAATGTTTGATTTGTTTGGACAAAGTTGATAGGTATATTTTAAACGCTTTCTCTTCCCTGTACAATGGGCGAGTGGACGGTGGATTTTCTGAACATAACGCGGCAACCAAATGGAGATATATGGATAAAAACAATGACTTTTTCTAACAAAAGAAACATTGGATGTCTTGCTTGGACAATTCGGTTTGCCCTCAGCAGAAGATCATCAAAAGTAAGCGATTTATTTTAGCTTTTTTATGTGTTTTGTGAGACCCGCGCTGGTTATGAAATTATGCTAATGCGGAAAATATGCGGGCGCTGTCCTCAGACAATCTAATGTTCTGCTTTCACCGTAAAGCTTTTTTTAAATCTGACAACGCAGTGAGATTGCCAAGAGTGTAAGCTTTTAAAGAGTATGCAACATTTTTATATTGATGAATGTTTTATAATTCTACTTTTGGATTTTGAATTTGGCGGCTTACATTTTTCAGGGTAGTGTCGGGAATGGGGCGCTAGCGCCCCAACGCTCCTTAATTATTCCCAAGAGGTTAAGAACTCTATAATGTTACATTTCTAACTCAAAACAGCAGTACAGTATTTCTTCATCAACATCTTTATGCTTTCGTTAATAAAATAAAATAACGAAAAAAGACATTCATATGCGGATATTTATATAAACTACATTTTAGTCGCACTTCCAACCAGCTCCATGACCAGAGGTGAAACCTTGCTGAGATGATCAACGTATTTGTTGCATTGTTGTATCGTCAATTTCTCCAGCCATCTTTGCTTGTCGGCTTGGCAGAGTTACGGATGAAATGTTGTCAGTTAATGCAAAACAAGTTTGATCAGGTTTAAATCAGGAGACCTACATGTATATTTTTTGATAAACTGTATGGCTACCGAAGCTGTTGTAGGTCTTTTATTTATTCATTTTTATTTAACCTTAATTTTACTTCATACCTTTTGCTTTGTAAATAGCCAAACTTACCATCAAAAATCAAATAAAATCTAAGTTTATTTGTCACGTGCACCGAATACAACAGGTGTAGACCTTACAGTGAAATGCTTCTTACAGGCTCTACCAAACAGTGCAAAAAAATATATTAGGTGAACAATAGGTTGGTAAAGAAATAAAAACAACAGTAAAAAAGACAGTGAAAAATAACAGTAGCGAGGCTCTGTACAGTAACGAGGCTACTATAGTTTTGGCAAGTCGGTTTGGACATCTACTTTGTGCATGACACAAGTAATTTTTCAAACAATTGTTAACAGACAGATTATTTCACATATAATTCACTGTATCACAATTCCAGTGGGTCAGAAGTGTACATACACTAAGTTGACTGTGCCATTAAACAGCTTGGAAAATTCCAGAAAATAATGTAATGGCTTTTGAAGCTTCTGATAGGCTAATTGACATCATTTGAGTCAATTGGAGATGTACCTGTGGATGCATTTCAAGGCCTACTTTCAAACTCAGTGCCTCTTTGCTTGACATCATGGGAAAATCTAAATAAATCAGCCAAGACCTAAAAAAGATGAACATACTAGAGATGAACATACTTTAGTGCGAAAAGTGCAAATCAATCCCAGAACAACAGCAAGGACCTTGTGAAGATCCTGGAAGAAACAGGTACAAAAGTATCTGTATCCACAGTAAAATGAGTCCTATATCGACATTACCCGAAAGGCCACTCAGCAAGGAAGAAGACACTGCTCCAAAACCGCCATAAAAAAGACAGACTACGGTTTGCAACTGCACATGGGGACAAAGATCGTACTTTTTGGAGAAATGTTCTCTGGTCTGATGAAACAAAAATAGAACTGTTTGGCCATAATGACCATCGTTATGTTTGGAGGAAAAAGAGGGAGGCTTGCAAGCCGAAGAACACCATCCCAACCGTGAAGCACAGGGGTGGCAGCATCATGTTGTGGGGGTGCTTTGCTGCATGAGGGACTGGTGCACTTCACAAAATAGATGGCTTCATGAGGGAGGAAAATTATGTGGATATATTGAAGCAACATCTCAAGACATCAGTCAGGAAGATAAAGCTTGGTCACAAATGAGTTTTCCAAATTGACAACGACCCCAAGCATACTTCCAAAGTTGTGGCAAAATGGCTTAAGGACAGCAAAGTCAAGGTCTTGGAGTGGCCATCACAAAGCCCTGACCTCAATCCCATAGAAAATGTATGGGTATAACTGAAAAAGTGTGTGCGAGCAAGGAGGCCTACAAATCTGGCTCAGTTACACCAGCTCTGTCAGGAGGAATGGGCCAAAATTCACCCAATGTATTGTGTGAAGCTTGTGGAAGGCTACCCAAATGTTTGACCCATGTTAAGCAATTTAAAGGCAATGCTGCCAAATACTAATTGAGTGTATGTAAACTTCTGACCCACTGGGAATGTGATGAAAGAAATAAAAGCTGAAATAAATCATTCTCTCTACTATTATTCTGACATTTTACATTCTTAAAATAAAGTGGTGATCCTAACTGACCTAAGACACAGCATTCTTTCTCCGATTAAATGTCATGAAATGTGAAAAACTGAGTTTAAATGTATTTGGCTAAGGTATATGTAAACTTTCGACTTCAACTGTATGTATTCAGACCCTTTGCTATGACACTGGAAATTGAGCTCAGGCGCATCCTGTTTCCATTTATCATCCTTGAGATGTTTCTACAACTTGATTGGAGTCCACCTGTGGTAAATTCAATTGATTGGACATGGTTTGGAAAGGCACATACCTTTCTATATAAAAGGTCCCATAGTTGACAGTGCATGTCATAGCAAAAACCAAGCCATGAGGTACAAGGAATTGTCCATAGAGCTCCCAGACAGGATTGTATCAAGGCACAGATCTGAGGAAGGGTACCAAATTATTTCTGCAGCTTTGAAGGTCCCCAAGAACACAGTGTTCTCCATCATTCTTGAATGGAAGAACTTTGGAACCACCAAGACTCTTCCTAGAGGTTGCCGCCAGGCCAAACTGAGCAATTGGGGGAGAAGGGCCTTGGTCAGGGTGGTGACCAAGAACCCGATGATAGCTCTGTCAGAGTGACCGAGTTCCTCTGTGGAGATGGGAGAACCTTCTGGAAGAACAACCATCTCTGCAGCACTCCACCAATCAGGTCTTTATGGTAGTGGCCAGACGCAAGCCACAACTCAGTAAAAGGCACATGAGAGCCCGCTTGGAGTTTGCCAAAAGGCACCTAAAGGACTCTCAGACCATGAGAAACAAGATTCTCTCATCTGATGAAACAAAGATTGAACTCTTTGACCTGAATGCCAAGCGTCATGTCTGGAGGAAACATGGCACCATCCATACGGTGAAGCATGGCGTTGGCAACATCATGTTGTGGAGATGTTTTTCAATGGCAGGGTCTGGGAGACTAGTCAGGATCAAAATTATAACTGGGGCGAATGTTCACCTTCCAACAGAACAACGACCCTAAGCACACTGCCAAGCCAATGCAGGAATGGCTTCGGGACAAGTCTCTGAATGTCCTTGAGTGGCCCAGCCAGAACCCGGACTTTAACCCGATCTAAAACCCGATCTTTGAAGTAATGCGTTTGGAGCTTTATGGTCCTGCAGATATGTCCCTTTGAAGTGATGTGTGTATTTTATGGTCCCTGTAGATATTTTGAAGATATGCCTGTGTTTACATTAAAGATGTGAAGGTGATTGAAGTGACCTCTTTGAACTGGGGAAGGTGTTTGAACATTTCAATGAGGATGCCCCCCCACCACTACCCCCACGCTCGAGTGAGTGCTTATGCCCATACATCCTGTCCGGAAGGGTAAAGCCTGTGTTTACATTAAAGCTGTCAAGGTGATTGAAGTGACCTCTTTGAACTGGGGAATGTGTTTCTGAAACAGTAATTGTCCTAGAGGCCCTTATTTGTGATGCCCCGGATTGTTTTAATGGATTACTGGATATGAGTGAAGGCCATATGGGTTACATTTTCTATCCGGAGGATTCAACCGTGAAGATTTTCACAAAGACCGGCCACAGCACACCTTTTAAAACAAACAACGGGAGTTTTTCCCCTGTGTGGCGAATGAGAGAATGGCTTAAAATACGGCTAGCTCTGTGTCTGATGGAAAAGACCCTGAGGGGGACAGCACTGCCGAGCTATGCGTTGGAAGAAGAGGTCTGTGGGCGCGATGATTTGATAGCCATAAGAATCTCTTCAATGGCGTATACTCCAGACTCCAGAGTGACAATTTTAGCATGTGCCCAATTCGATAGTTCAAATGCACCCAAATCAGTTACTTCGTATGTATTTTCAAAAGCATGCATGGAGGTCAACTATTTTGTGCCTGTTTTCAGCTTCATGTGGGGCGATTATCATAAATTCCTTGACCTTATGAAAGAGGTGGAAAATCTTTTCAAACATCGTGAACAGTTACGGCGATGGGCGCTTCTATCCCCAAGTCACAGCCCGGGTCTAAAGACACACATGCTGATCTATTCGGGAAATGAAAATATACGGCACCTGGATGGCGGCATTAAAAGGCAGCATCTGATCCGGTCACAGTCTGAATACGATGAATTGGAAACAGACGGCCGTGTTGGTTAACGATAGAGGCCACAACCACTGGTCTTTTTTTCTGCAAGAAGAGGAATAGTAAATAATTATAACGTGTTTAAAAATGCCTGTTCTAAAGACTTAGAATTAAATAAAGAATAAAAATAATTAAATAAAGATTAAAAATGTAACTTAACTTAACTCTTTTCTTGCGCCCTCTTTCCATGACTGTATTATCCCCCCACCGGCCTTTTTCTGCCAATTGTTTAAATAATTTTAACGTGTTTAAAAATGTCTGTAAGAATTTGAATTAAATAAAGGATTTTAAAAATGTAACTTACTTAATGAATATATTCCTATATTTCTCTTGCGCCCTCTTTCCGTGACTGTTTCAACACGAACAAAGTGAAAGAACGAACAAAGCTGAAAGATGTGCGGGTGTGTGTGTGTGTGCGTGCGTGTGCGTGTATGCATAGGCGCCTGAAAAACACATGGCTTTCTCATGAGGGGGTGTACAGACATTGGGGCATTATCAAGAGGATGAAGGGGGGAACTCCGCGATTGGAACGGCGGGGGGGTGTCCAGACAATTGGGTGCGCAGGGTGGTCATTTGCCCGCCCTCCTCCGGCTATTTTCCGAGGATGGTGGGGCAAATGACCATAAACTCACGCCCGAAATTAACTCATCAGCCTTACCCTGTCTCCGTTACGACACAACGGTCTCTTCTGAAAAAACTATACCTGTGAGGAGAAGTATCTCAAGCGCCAACGGCCCATTTTTTAGACATGGACAATTATGGTGAGTTGGAATTATCCTCTAAAGAATGCTTTTAACTATGCATGTTACAATCTAAAGAATCTAAATATGCCAGTTAATATGTATATATTATTTTGGGTTGTTGTGGAAGTATTATATTAGATTTTGTGTGCACTAGGTAGTTTGTGGGAAATGTGGGATATTATGAAATGGCACGTTTGGAAGTATATAAACGGCAAACATTAACCTGTTGTTACATATGGTTTTTGCAGATATTTTAAAAAGTGGAGGAAATCGTATCCTGTTGTCACGATCTTCTATATGGACAGACCAAGGCGCAGCGAGGCATCCAGTATACATGTTTATTTAACGAACGAAACACAAGTAACTGGGCAAAATAACAAAACAGACGAAACGAAGATCGTAACATATAACATAGACTGACAACACGAACAAAGCTATGTCTAAACAATTACCCCACACCCCAAGTGAAAACTACAAACATATATATGGTTCCCAATTAGAGACAACGACACTCAGCTGCCTCTAATTGGGAACCATTACCCCAACATAGAAATATATAACCTAGAACAGAAAAAACCCTACACCAAAAACAAAACAAAAACACTCCAGCCTGTCACTCAGGCCTGGACATGACAGTACCCCCCCCCAAAGGCGCGGACTCCGACCGCGCCAAAAGTCCATTGGGGGGGTCTTCGGGTGGTTTTTTTGGAGGCCCTGGGCCATATGCAGGACTAGGGACCCTCACTGGCGGCTCAGGACTGGGGATCCTCACTGACGGCTCAGGACTGGGGACCCTCACTGGCAGACCTGGACAGGGGAAGCACACTGGCCCTCTGGTGACACCTGTATTTGAATTATGTATGTTTTTATGTTAAAATGTGAAATGTATAAATATATTTTTCTATAATATATAAAACGTCTATAGGAGACCCGCCATTTACACAGCTGTTATCAGGGATAAGCGGTATGGACCGTCAAACATCAGAAGTTATAACTATTCTTCTTCGTTAGGGAGTCCGTCAAGCTATTTTCGTTGTAAGTCCAATTTTTGTTTTATAATAATAATAAACTTTATATGTTAAGCATTAAGCAAAGCGTGTACATTGTTTTAAAAAGATAACCTTGTGTTTACAGCGGACAGTCAGCCAGCAAGAAGCCATCAGGCATTATGGACTCTCCCCTTGAGCCCCTACGGGCGCTGGGAAACCCATGATATTTTACCGTTCTGTACGAACGGCTTTGCCGAAACTCTAAGCCCCAGAGTTGAAGATTTAGATGCCTCCAGTACTTCACGGTTTCACAGGACCGTCGCTCAAGTACACAGAACAGCCGCAGCATCGCCAGAGAAGGTCCTCGGTTCTGAAAACGTTTGGATTCAAGAGCATGCTCTTTATGGATGCGGTATGACATGTTTTTTATTAGTTATACATATTTTTGAAAGAATATGTTAAAACAATGTCAAACAATGTTTGTTCTTTTCAGACTCCGACGATAGCTATACAAATCCTGCAGAATATACAAGGCCAGGGGACAGCGTGACAGGAAGCCCGTTATCGAGGATTCCTCAGAAAAGCAGGCAAACAATCATAGGTAATTTAACTAAAACCCCAAGGCCTAACAGTGAGAAATGTGTTAATATATTAATTTGAAATGTATTTGAAATTAAAATGTTTATATAATATATATATCTTGTTTTTTAAAAAAGAAATGCAAACGGCACCTGCTCTAGCCACCCCAGATTACACTAAACCATTTTTGTTATACGTAGCAAATAGGTGTGATAATTATGCAGCGGCAGTTCTAATGCAAGAAACATGTAGTGGTAGGAAGAAACAACCTTTTGCTTACTATAGCTCTAAATTGGATCCAGTGGCTCAGGGTTACCCTCCTTGCTATCAAGTGGTGGGAGCATTCCATTATGCCTATGACAAAGCATCCACTATAACTATGGGATATCCTGTAATTATAAGCACACACCATAAAATAGTGGAGCTAATAGAACAGGGTAAATTTGTGTTAACTAATGCTAGAACTTTAGACTACATGGCTTTACTAACTTATCCTGATGTCTCCATTAAAAGATGCAACACAGTCAATCCAGCCGATAGAATTCCTTTTGACTTTGAAGGAGAGGCTCATGACTGTGTTGCTGAAGCTCTGAGGTTTACCAAGCTACGTCCAGATCTTGATTCTATTCCATTAACTTCTTTCGGAGCAGCGCACGAGGTGACCGTTTTGGAGAGCCTGGCATGCCCAACGTAAAATGCCTCCCATTCAAGCCCAGAAAATAGGATATGCATATATTTAGTACCATTGGATAGGAGACACTCTGAATTTTCTAAAAGTGTTAACATTTTGTCTGTGAGTAAAACAGAACGGATATGGCAGGCGAAACCCCGAGGAATTTCTGTCCTGGAAAAAGTGGTTTTGACAGAGTGCCTCATTGGGAACCCCTCCCTTATGAAAATGCCCATATAAGGGCATATGAATGCAGTACCTATCGCTTCCTCTGGATGTCAACAGTCTCGAGAAAGTGTTCNAAAGTGTTCCTAAGGATACATTTACAATGATGTTTGATTGTTCTTGGACAAGTTTATAGGTATAAGTTGAACGAGTTCTCTTCACGTTTCAATGGAGGAGTCGACGCTGTTTTTTCTGATTATAACGCGCCAACCAAACTGAGATTTATGGATATAATACATTACTTTTTCTAACAAAAGAACCATGGATTGTCTTCGTTGGACACTTGGGAAGCCCTCAGCAGAAGTTCTTCAAAAGGTAATTGATTTGTTTTCGCTGTGAAATGTGTTATGTGTGAACCGTGGAGGCTTATGAAATTATGGTAATGGCAAAAATATGTTAGGTGCTACCCTCAAACAATCAAATGTGGTGCTTTCGCCGTCAAGCCTTTTTGAAATCTGACAACGCTGTGATATTGCCAAGAAGCAGAGCTTTTGATGACTATGAAGCACTTGTATATTGATGCATGTTTAATAATTCAACTTTTGGATTTGGCGCCTTGCATTTCATCTGGTAGTGTCGGGAGTGGAGGACTAGCACCCCATATATAAGGTTCATTAACTATACTGACTCTGCTTTAACTGCTTTAGGAGAACAGGTACAGGCTACTAGTAAGATGGCAGAATAGACAAGCTCTTAATTGGCTCTTGGCTGAAAAGGGTGGGGTTTGTGTGATGTTTGTGTGTTATACCTGTTTGACCAAAAATGTTATAGAAAAATGAGGTAAGTAAGGGTTCACTCATTTTTTGAGGACTTCCGGAAATGAATGGTGGGATGTGAACTATAGTAGATGACACATCCCTTCAACATGCATACTATAAACAGACCAAACTCATCTTGTCTTCTCTTATTATCTTTGGTTTCTGTGAGGAAAAAGTATGGCTGCGCGCTGAAAGTCGTTTACTTTCGATGTCTTGAAAGTGTTTTACCTAATTATTTCGGTCAATGGTGAGTTCACCCGTGATGTGATTAATTATACACAGTAATTGCTATTAACTAATTAATATTGTAGTTTATGTCAGCCGAGAGTTAGAAAATATGACCATTGTTGCGTCAATCTCTCAGTTAGCTCGAGGACAAATGTAGCCTACATTTTTCAGGTTAGGGTGATTGTGTTATGCTGTAGCTACTTCTATGAATGTCTGAACGTTGAATCCAAAAATAAACAGTTCACATTCTGGACATAACTTTGTAAGGACTGTGTTTGTGTAAATAGTTTCTGAAAAAAGTGTGGCCAGCTCAATTGTTGATTGTTGTCATTCGAAACTGGCGTTTTAAATAAACATTCTAAACAAACGTTCTAATCACAAGGATGAGATCGTACAATGGAGGGACCACTGTAGAACGATCACAGCTATGAGATGGTACGTGTGAAAGGGTTAATCGCAGGCCCCTCAAATAGCGGTAAAATTAGAGACTTCTGAACATGTATTATCTCAGAAACCTGACAATATTGTGTGAAGTTATTCATGTTATCAACCTTTGTATGACGAGTTGTTGAAGAAAATAAAAATCACGTTTGTTAACAATACATTTGTGGAGTGGTTGAAAAACAAGTTTTAGTGACTCCAATCTAAGTGTATGTAAACTTCCGACTTCAACTGTATAAATTCTTTAAAGTACTACTTAAGTTGTTTCTTGGGGTATCTGTACTTTACTTTACTATTTATATTTTTGGCAACTTTTACTACATACCTAAAGAAAATAATACATTTCCCTGACACCCAAAAGTACTCGTTACATTTTGACAGTAAAATGGTCCAATTCACACACTTATCAAAAGACCATACGTGGTCATCCCTACTGCTTCTGATCTGGCAGAATCACTAAACACAAATCCTTCATTTGTAAATTATGTTAGAGTGTGCCCATGTCTATCTGTCAATAAAAACAATTGTGCCGTCTGGTTTGCTTAATATAAGGAACTTGAAATGATTTATACTTTTACATTTGATACTTAAGTACATTTTAGCAATTCAATTAACTTTTGATACTTAAGTATATTTAAAACCAAATACTTTTAGTCAAATATTACTCAAGTAATATTTTACTGGGTAACGTTCACTTTTAATTGAGGCATTATCTGAGCCAATCACAGCCAACTAGAGAACATTACCAAACCCTATGCTATGAATTTTCCGCTGGCTGCCCCACCACCCCAGAAAGCACTGAGCTAGGCTGAAAGACTTGCATTTTGGAGCTGCCTTACTCAAGAAAGCAAAAACAGAGACCATGTTTGAATGTGGCTTTATTAACTTCTAAGGGAGCGGTGGGGCGCTAGCGAAACTACCAGGTGAAATGCAAGGCGCCAAATTCAAAATCCAAAAGTTTAATTATTAAACATGCACCAATATACAAGTGTTTCATAGTCGTCAAAAGCTCTGCTTCTTGGCAATATCACAGCGTTGTCAGATTTCAAAAAGGCACCACATTTGATTGTTTGAGGGTAGCACTTAACATATTTTTACCATTACCATGAATTCATAAGCCATCACGGTTCACACAACACATTTCACAGCGAAAACAAATCAATTACCTTTTAAAGAACTTCTGCTGAGGGATTCCCAAGTGTCCAACGAAGACAATCCATGGTTCTTTTGTTAGAAAAAGTAATGTATTGCATCCATAAATCTCTGTTTGGTTTGCGCGTTATAATGAGAAAATAGAGCGTCGACTCCTCCATTGAAACGTGAAGAGAACTCGTTCAACTTATACCTATAAACTTGGCCAAGAACACTCAAACATAATTGTAAATGTATCCTTAGGAACACTTTCATGTATAAATAGTATAATATTTCAACCGGAATATCAACTGGGCGATAAGGAAGGAAAAAAACACAGAGCGTGCCAGCCGGGAGCGCGCATTTACTTGTATTGACGTCTATGTGGACACTTCCTTATTCGACTTCTTCTCTGCTCTAAAAGCATCTAAAAATAATCAGAACACTTTCTCGAGACTGTTGACATCCAGAGGAAGCGATAGGTACTGCATTCATATGGGCATTTTCATAAGGGAGGGGTTCTAAATGAGTCAATCTGTCAAAACCACTTTTTCCAGGACAGAAATTCCTTCGCCTGCCATATCCGTTCTGTTATACTCACAGACAAAATGTTAACACTTTTAGAAAATTCAGAGTGTTTCCTATCCAATGGTACTAAATATGTGCATATCCTATTTTCTGGGCCTGAATGGGAGGCATTTTACTTTGGGTACGCCAGGGTCTCCAAAACGTTCACCTCGTGCGCTGCTCCCAAAGAAGTTAATAATTCAACTTTTGGATTTTGAATTTGGCGCCTTGCATTTCACCGGGTAGTGTCGGGAGTGGGACGCTAGCGCACCACCACTGCCTAAGATGTTTTAAACAATGGCTAGCAAAAAAATGTCGCACTGAACAAAATGAGTACTACATTTGGCCTCTAAAAAATTTATCTTGGTCATGCCACAAGAGAGAGACAAATGGTGGAGCTGAGGATTGTTCTGGTTGGTAAGACTGGAGCAGGAAAGAGTGCATCAGGAAACACCATTCTGGGGAGAGATGCTTTTGAATCAGATGTATCTTCCTCCTCTGTTACAACCAAGTGTGAGATGAACAGGGGAGAAGTAGATGGGCAAAGTGTTATTATTGATACCCCAGGCTTGTTTGACACCATCTCTACCCAAGATGAGATACTGCAGGAGATTAAGAGGAGCATCTCCTTCTCTGCTCCTGGTCCCCATGTGTTTCTGATAGTGCTCCAGGTAGGTAGATTGACACTAGAAGAGATGGACATAGTGAAGTTCCTTAAGACAAAAGAGTATTTCGGGAAAAGAGTCAGCAGAGTACACAATTGTGCTCTTCATTCATCGAGATCAACCAGAGGCGAAAAAGGGAAAGGAGACAAAAACAATTGAATAATTTTTGCACAGGAACAAAGATCTTCATGCTTTTGTTCAGGAATGTAATGCGGGATATCATGTCTTCAACATCAATGAAGACAGAGAATGGAAAAATCACTCTCAGGTTACTGAGCTGCTTGAGAAGATAAGAGTAATTGTCAAATGGAATGGAGGAAACTTCTACACCACTGAGATGTTTCAAAAGGCTGAGAGAGAGATTGAAGAGGAGAAAGAGGATCCTGAGACAGAATGAAGAGAAGAATTGCAGAAAGAACTTAAGAAAAAACACAAAGGAGAGGCTCTGAAGGAAGCTGAAGAAAAACTGAAACAGTCTCAGGAAAGAGAAGCTAGGCAGAAAGCTGAGGCAAGTAACACATTCATTACAGGTGTATTGGTAGTCTGCACAGTGTACTCGCCTTAGCTCTGCAAGGAGCAGTGGGAAGGGCTGTAGCGGCTCCAGTGGGTCTAGTAGCAGGGTGAGTCGTAGGACTTGGAGCTGGAGTAGCTTTGGTTGTTACTTCAAAATAAAAAATGCATTAAACAGTGAGAATGTGTAACTGAGAATGGGCCAGTAACTGCTGGTTTGAATCCCAGTCAATGTGCCCTTGAGCAAGAAACTTAACTCTAATTGCTCCTGTAAGTCGCTCTAGATAAGAGTGTTTGCTAAATGACTAAAATGTAAAAAATATATATATATATAAATTATTTAATGTGTTTGTTTTTTGTTGTTGAAACAAGAAAATTAAATATATACAGTACTACTTACTGCATAACCCAGACACTAATACGCTCAGTATAAAATACATAGAATTACAATGACAACTAATGTTGATTTCATAATGTTCACTAATAGTTGTTAAAATGTTAAGCAGGCGGTTTTATTTTTCTTAATTTAGATACTTGCTGACACACCAACTGCACAATGCTGTTCTAAATACTGCATTGGCCAAAGCTCACTTGAAAAATAGTTGCTTCATGAGATATCTTGCATATAATAGAGGATATATAGTTTTTAATATATACACACTTCTCTCATCCGACTCTTTATTTTAGTAGCTGACGTTGGTCATGACCTGAGACTGGTGTTGGTTGGCCTGGACAGAGTGGGGAAGAGTGCAGCAGGAAACACCATCATGGGCCAAGAAGTGTTTGAATCTGGGGTCAGTTTCATGTCACTGACCCTGAAGAGTGAGAGCAGAGAGAGAGAGCTGTGTGGGAGGAGAGTGATGGTTGTGGACACTCCAGGTCTGTTCAACAGTGACCTCTCTGAAAAGAAAGTCAGAGAAGAAATGGAGAGGTCTTTGTCTCTCTCTACACCAGGTCCCCAGGCCTTACTGCAGATCATTCAGCTGGGTGTCTTCACAGAGCAAGAGAAGAGAGTGATGGACACACTGGAGAAGATGTTAGGTCCCTCTGTCAGTGAATATACTATATTGCTCTTTAGTTATGGAGACAAACTGAAGAACAAATCTATAGATCAGTTTATCAGAGTGGAGAAAACCTAGAGAAACTGGTTCAGAAATGTGGAGGACGTTACCATGTGTTCAACAATAATGATACAGACAATGCAGGTCAGGTGAAGGACAAAGTAGACCAATTAACAGGAAAGAATCATAAGCAAACATTTTATGAAATAAATATTTAAACATTTAGCATAACTTTCTACACAATCGCTGTTCTGGGGGGTAGCAGGTGTATTAGTGGGGGGGGTAGCAGGTCCAATAGGGGCAGTAGTAGTTGGGCTAGAAGGAGCGGCAGTTGGACTGAAAGCAGCAGTGAAAGTTACAGAGAACTGCACTACCGAGTGAGACTGTGTTGGCAAAGTTCAATTTAACCTACAATGCTGTATTTTAAGCCAAATGTAATTTTTTCTCATGGTTGATAAAATCACAGCATGATTCTGGGATCTCTTCCTGATTAATAAGTATAACTCATTTCTTACCTTTCTGTGTAATTCCACATGAAGTAAAGCTTCAAGTAGAGTTGTTAAATCACCACACCAAAGCCCTTGTCTTTGTGAAATGTAGTTAATGAGGAGATATATGCATCAGTTGTTCTCCATGTTGATAAGGAATGTATATGCATTTTTAGCACATATCCTGTGGTAAACATTGCTTGTGATTCACAGCTTGTCTCTTTGTATTCCTACTCAGAATGTATATTGTTCAGTTGATTTGCTAACTGATTTCCTATGTTTTGTAACTGCTGACATCTTGCCTCCTTTTTCTATACAGTTATTTGTGATAAATGCTGACTAAACTCAGTGCCCATTATTGGCCCGATGATGTCCACAAAATGTCATTAATCTGACAGACCATGAAGTTTATACAAGATGTGATATATCGGGGACAAGGCTTAAAATGTCCTTTGAGATGTATGTTTTAGTTGTACATTGTCCAAATATATGAATTAAATTGACCTCAGTGCATAATGTGGACAATGAACCTTTCTTTGAATTATGAAACCCATGAGGTCATAATGGTAAGGTCCCATGATTTTAATGTTTTGATATTCTAAAAGACTTTGGGCCATTCCTATTTGGTGAAAATACCAAGTTAGTATACAGTAGTATAAGGCAGCACTGTAGCAAGTGTAGTAAGCTTCAATATGGCCTGGTCAAGTAGGTGGAACGCTACGCTATCGCTGGCAGGTTTCACCAGACTACTTTCAAAATGCTCAACATGGTAAATACATGCATGTCTATTTTACAGTATTGCAAGTCCGTGTTTGAACACAATATAACATACAAGGTCACCCTCTAGTGGACGTTTGATAAACTGTCTCTGGAGTTCATTGTCCTTAATACAAACTTTTTAAAAGTTTTGGAGGACACAACAACACCATAGGGAAGACAAAAAGAAGCAAAAAAAATGGAATATTCCCTTTAAAGCTTAGGCCTAGTTTCACTCTGATTAGGATGCGGAACTGAACACACATTGTTGTGTTCTGGGTGGCAAAGAGCCAAAAGTCATACACCCAATGTTGTTTACGAATGACATCTCTCAGCACACAGACACTTCAGTTAGATGTAACTTTTGTGTGGGTCTTTTAACTATGCTAATTATTCTGTTGAGATTCATCCACAATACTGTGGTGCCCCCTGGTGGGGTGGCCGGGGTGTGCCACAGTTTGCATCATCAGCCACATCTCACAACCAGCATGTTTAGGTGGCTGCTGCAAGCTAGGCTGCAGAGTGCCACGCCCGCACCTTAAGCCACTGAGCCTCATTAAACTTCCACACCTGTTCGAGCTGTGTAGATGAGGCTGTGTGAGTGGGACAGGTCTGGTTTGTAACAAAGTTGTATCTTTGTTCTTTTGGCAGATTTGGCAAAACTGAACTCTGACTGGGGGTCGGCATGGAGGATAGTTCAGATGGTAGAGTTAGGGCTATTGATAATGATGATAAAACAACCAGGTATTATCAGCTATTTACAGCTGTTGTAAGTAGGAGAATCCGGAATAAGATAAATCCCAGTGAGGGGGATGGAGGGATGAATACTTCTGGAGAAATAATGAGTAGTGTTAGACCTGTATAGAACAGGACCACTCTACAGAAGGTTATAAAGTTATAGTAGTGTTGAGACTAGACCTGTGTCACGACTTCCGCCGAAGTCGGTCCCTCTCCTTGTTCGGACGACGTTCGGCGGTCGACGTCACCGGCCTTCTAGCCATCGCCGATCCACTTTTAAATTTTCTATTTGTTTTGTCTATGTTTCTACACACCTGGTTTCAATTCCCCAATTACATGTTCATTATTTAACCCTCTGTTTCTCCCATGTTTGTCTGCGTGTTTACATTCATTGTTCAGATTTGTTATTATACGGCTGGTTTGATTGTTTGCCGGGTTCTGTGTTTTACGCCCGTTAATTTTGTGAGACCGGTATTTTTTCCCGCACCTATCGTTTGCATACTGGTGCTGTTTGTCACATTATATACGTGGTCCACACATCTCTGCTCTCCTGCGCCTAACTCACTGAACCAGTACCCACAATTCTTGACAGAAACACGCACCTCAAATGGAGTCAGCAGGAGCAGTTACCCCGGTACCAGGGGTTAAGGAGCGCGTCCGTCAGCATGAGGAGATGCTGCAACATCTCGGCACCGCCATGGATCGCATCCTACACCAGCACCACCAAGGGCACCGCTGATCACCCCTCCTTCACCCGGTCCCAGTGGAATTCGGCTCTCCCTTCCGAGGGAGTACGATGGGAAGGCAGCGGGATGTCAGGGGTCCCTGCTTCAAGTGGAGCTCTACCTGGCGACCGTGCACCCGGCTCATTCGGGCCGGGAGAGCGTGTCCGCCCTTGTCTCCTGCCTCTCAGGGAAAGCCCTGGATTGGAAAGCATGACCTTAATGAATTTTCAGCATGAATTTTCTAAAAGTGTTAACATTTTGTCTGTGAGTAAAACAGAACGGATATGGCAGGGGAAACCCCGAGGAATTTCTGTCCTGGAAAAAGTGGTTTTGACAGAGTGCCTCATTGGGAACCCCTCCCTTATGAAAATGCCCATATAAGGGCATATGAATGCAGTACCTATCGCTTCCTCTGGATGTCAACAGTCTCGAGAAAGTGTTCAGATTTTTTTTAGATGCATTAGAGCAGAGAAGAAGAGGAATGAGGAAGTGCCCCCAGAGATGTCCTTTACAAGAAAACGCGCACTCTCGCCAGGCGCGTCCTTTGTTTTTTTCCTTTCTTATCGCCCAGTTTATATTCCGGTTGAAATATTATGCTATTTATACAGAAAAGTGTTCCTAAGGATACATTTAAAATGATGTTTGATTGTTCTTGGACAAGTTTATAGGTATAAGTTGAACGAGTTCTCTTCACGTTTCAATGGACGATTGGAGGCTGTATGTTCTCATTCTAACGCGCCAACCAAACTGAGATTTATGGATATAATACATTACTTTTCCTAACAAAAGCACCATGGATTGTCTTCGTTGGACACTTGGGAAGTCCTCAGCAGAAGTTCTTCAACAGGTATTTGATTTGTTTTCGCTGTGAAATGTGTTTTCTGTGAACCGGGGAGGCTTATGAAATTATGGTAATGGGAAAAATATGTTAGGTGCTACCCTCAAACAATCAAATGGGGTGCTTTCGCTGTAAAGCTTTTTTGACTTTTTGACAACGCTGTGATATTGCCATGAAGCAGGGCTTTTGATGACTATGAAACACTTGTATGTTTAATAATTAAACTTTTGGATTTTGAATTTGGCGCCTTGCATTTCACCGGGTAGTGTCCCACCACTCCTTAAGAAGTTAACAGATGGGCTATATACAGGTGCAGGGGTCTGTGAACTGCTCTGACAGCTGGTGCTTAAAGCTGGTGAGGGAGATTTACAGTGAAATGCAAGGCGCCAAATTCAAAATCAAAGGTTGAATTATTAAACATGCACCAAAATACAAGTGTTTCATAGTCATCAAAAGCTCTGCTTCTTGGCAATATCACAGCTTTGTCAGATTTCAAAAAGGCTTTTTTGATTGTTTGAGGATAGCACCTCACATATTTTTCCATTACCATAAATTCATAAGCCTTCACGGTTCACAGAAAACACATTTCACAGCGAAAACAAATCAATTACCTTTTAAATAACTTCTGCTGAGGTCTTCCCAAGTGTCCAATGAAGACAATCCATGGTTCTTTTGTTAGAAAAAGTAATGTATTATATCCATAAATCTCTGTTTGGTTGGCGCGTTAGAATGAGAACATACAGCCTCCAATCGTCCATTGAAACGTGAAGAGAACTCGTTCAACTTATACCTATAAACTTGTCCAAGAACAATCAAACATCATTGTAAATGTATCCTTAGAAACACTTTTATGTATATAGTATAATATTTCAACCCGAATATAAACTGGGCGATAAGAATGGAAAAAAACACAGAGTGCGTCAGCCGGGAACGCGCATTTACTTCTATTGACATCTGTGTGGCCTCTTCCTTATTCGTCTACTTCTACAAACTAAAAGCAGCTAAAAAGAATCAAAACACTTTCTCGAGACTGTTGACATCCAGAGGAAGCAATAGGTACTGCATTCATATGCCCTTATATGGGCATTTTCATAAGGGAGGGGTTCCAAATGAGGCAATGTGTCAAAACCACTTTTTCCACAACAGAAATTCCTCAGGTTTTTGCTTGCCATATATACACTTTTAGAAACTTCAGCGTGTTTCCTATCCAATGGTACTAAATATGTGCATATCCTATTTTCTGGGCCTGAATGGGAGGCATTTTACTTTGGGCACGCCAGGCTCTCTAAAACCGTCACCTTGTGCGCTGCTCCCAAAGAAGTTAAACGCAAGTAAAACTAAATGCATGCTTTTCAACCGATCGCTGCCCGCACCTTTCCGCCTGTCCAGCATCACTACTCTGGACGGTTCTGTCTTAGATTATGTGGACAACTACAAATATCTAGGTGTCTGGTTAGACTGTAAACTCTCCTTCCAGACTCACATCAAACATCTCCAATCTAAAATTAAATCTAGAAATGGCTTCTTATTTCGCAACAAAGCATCCTTCACTCATGCTGCCAAACATACCCTCGTAAAACTGACCATCCTACCGATCCTCGACTTCGGTGATGTCATTTACAAAATAGCCTCCAATACTCTACTCAACAAATTGGATGCAGTCTATCACAGTGCCATCCGTTTTGTTACCAAAGCCCCATATACCAGCCACCACTGCGACCTGTACGCTCTCGTTGGCTGGCCCTCGCTTTACACTCGTTGCCATACCCACTGGCTCCAGGTCATCTACAAGTTCCTGCTAGGTAAAGTCCCGCCTTATCTCAGCTCGCTGATCACCATAGCAGCACCAACCCATAGCACGCGCTTCAGCAGGTGTATCTCACTGGTCACCCCCATAGCCTCCTTTGGCCGACTCTCCTTCCAGGTCTCTGCTGCCAATGACTGGAATGAATTACAAAATCTCTGAAACTGGAGACACTTATCTCCCTCACCAGCTTTAAGCACCAACTGTCAGAGCAGTTCACAGACCCCTAAACCTGTATATATCCCATATGTTAATAGCCCAACCAACTACCTCATCCCCTACCAAATTTATTTATTTATCTTGTTCCTTTGCACCCCAGTTTTTCTACATTGCACATTCATCTACTGCACATCTACCATTCCAGTGTTTAAATGCTATATTGTAATTACTTTGCCACCATGGCCTATGTATTGCCTTACCTTTCTTATCCTACCTCATTTGAACTCTTTGTATATAGGTTTTCTTTTTTTCTTCTGTATTATTTACTGTATGTTTGTTTACTCCATGTGTAACTGTGTTGTTGTGTGTGTCGAATTGCTTTGCTTTATCTTGGCCAGGTCGCAGTTGTAAATGAGAACTTGTTTTCAACTTGCCTACCTGGTTAAATAAAAGTGAAATAAAAAATAACTAAAATAAGCTCTGGAGAAATTGATTCCTATTCCTGCTAGTGCACTACTTTTGACCAGGGCCTTAGGGCACAGCCAGCCAGTAAGCCTCAACAGGCATGCATATGAATATTTTGTATTATTTTTATTTAACCTTTATTTAACTAGGCAAGTCAGTTAAGAACAAATTCTTATTTTATAATGACGGCCTACTCCGGCCAAACCCTCCCCTAACTTGGACGACACTGGGCCAAATCTGCTAACATTAGGCCGGAACCTTTGACATGACCTGGTGATCTGACTAGGAAAACCTTCAGGTCTAAAACTAAGGCCTGGAGTTTTCCCTGGTTTGGTCATGTATCGCTTTTTGTAGAAGGAAAGGGAATGAGGACAGGAAGTCATTTAAGAGTATTGAGACAGCCATGTGAGCCAGTGGCCTGGTCTGTCTGGGTCCTCCAGGCCAGCAGAGGGAGACAAACACATCTTAAGCTCTGGGGACAACAGACAACATTTAATCCTGTTCCCTATATGGTGCCCATTGGGCTTTGGTCAAAAGTAGTGCGCTATATAGGGAATTTGGTGCCATTTCAGACTCAGACAAGTCAACCTCAGCAGGTATGGAACCAGCAGCCCTATGAAATCAAGAGTGTAGCGATTATCATCAATATTGTAAAATTAAATATTATGTACACCTCCCTCCCTTTATACTACATTATTACACTCAGTTCTCTAATCTCACACAGACAGGTACAGAGAAATGACCAGCAAACCATTAACATTTCAAAACTGACTTCAGGGGAAACACTTTAGTCTCTCACTCACACACACACGCACAGAACTAAGTGGGATAATCAGTAAATAAGGATAATTTCTTTTCATGCTGTTTCAAAGTTACACAAGCTTCTTTATTGTTCAAAGTAAAACCAACAGAATAACTCACCTCAAAATTTCAGATTGAGGCCTTTATTGTTTTCTACACCGTTCTGGAGTTCGAGCTCGCTGAGTCAGGAGCGTCTGTCTATTCAATGATAAATGTAACTCAGTACAACCATCTTTTCCAGCGATTATAAACAATTATAACAGAAACAGCTAAATATTTGTTAATCAACTCTAGCAGGTGCTCAAGTTTATGCAAGTTTATTTGAGGTATTTTAATACTCTTGCTGTATGAGAGTGCCTTTATATGCCCTGTGGTAGTTAGACAATAGCACAGAAAGAAAGCAGGTAATTAGATTTTGTTCTGGGATTGGAAATTAAAACTGGGGGTAAAAAAACTGGGAGGAATTTTCAGTGGCCCTTTATTCTCTATGAGTCAGGGTTAGGGTGAATTCCATTTCAATTCCATTTAAATTCAGGAAGTACACTGAAATTCACACTGAAATTCATATTCAGCTCTTAGCTTTATCACAGGTGACAGTTTTAATACTCATCACTGCATCTCTAATTAAAAGGATTGCTGGTCCTCATTAAAGTCTCGTAGATCACATCCCTATTCCATGTTTGTTTACAAAGCTCTACTACACAAGCTTTAGACTTACCTAACTTTAGTTACAGTAGAAAAACATGAGTTACCAAATCCATTCACAGGGTTGGTTAACTTTTGAGATTCCTCAGGTCTCCATCAAATTAAGTAAATCCACCTTCAGTTTTAACCCTATCAGTCCCAAGTCCCCAGCAAAAATCTGCTTTTAATTTACCTGACTTTCCTTTATCCACGTCCAGCCCATGTATTTAGTTGAGTTTAGTTTTTAGTTATCCAGGTTGCATCACATCCAGCCGTGATTGGGAGAATCATAGGGTGGCGAACAATTAGCCCAGTGTCGTCCAGGTTTGGCCGAGGTAGGCCATCAATGTAAATAAGAATTTGTTCTTAACTGACTGGCCTGGTTAAATAAAGGTTAAATAAAAATAAATATATATATATATTTATATTTAACTTCACAATTAAGTGTTTTACCATTTTCTTTTCAGGACAACCAGGGCTACAACTAGAAAACAAACTATTTGACATAAATAGTTACATTAATGACTTTAATTGACAAATGTAAAACATGATAGAAATGTATTGATATGAATGCTGTACTATAAGTACAGAAATTGTTTGCTCAGTGGGAAATGAAATGAATTCCCAACTAGTCAGTGACAACTGTATGGAATTTGGAGTTAGGGAACAGTAGCTATGTGTGATCATTACAATATTATAGACACTATGTCCGGGGATTTTCCTATGTAGATGAACAACTTACTTTCTAACGACTCTTCTGTAGCTTGTGAGTGTGTGTGTTCATGAGAGACTCAGCTATACATATATAGCTTTAATTGTTTGTATCTCAGACATTTCTGCAGAACTCCCTGCTTTGATTCCCTGGTGTCGCTAGGGCAGTTTAGGAGTCTGATATTAAATTTCTTAAATGAGAATTGCATTTGTTTTGATTAAATGTAAAAATGTAGTGTGGTGTTGAAATATTTATTTATTTTTTACTTGTAGTTTTGGGGGGAACTTGTTAAATTTGTAAAATGTGACTCTGATCTCAATGGGCTACCCTGATTAAAGTTATTTTACTGGTATTTCCAGCAATATGCTCTAGTGTTGCTGCAGGTAGGAAATCCTAGTAAATGTACTGTAATTGACACAAGCTGTCTCCAATAAATGAATCAATGTCTGGTTATGTGTGTTTGGAGTGGGGATCACCTGAAGTTATTATGTTCATGTTGATCAAGTGGTTCGGGACCTTGTTGCCTGGTAACATCAATCAGTGGTTTATTGGTTGTTTGGTTGATTAAACAAATTAATCAAAGATATGTGTGAACACATAATACATTCTGATAATATAACATGCCACCTTAAGTGCAGCTTAAGTCACAGGCATTCACATTTCAACTTCCTGCCTCTGTCACCGTGGGAGGCCCACAATTTCTACCGTTGGGGGGTGACGAAAAAACTACTACTGAAAGCATAGAGACTTGAAGAGGAAATGGCCGTTTATATCCCCACCTCTTCTGCAGAAACGGTCCTTCCCCTTTAGGTCTACCCTTCCTGTTATGCTACCATCTCTTTCTGTGTGTAGCAGCGTAAGTCACATTATTCTTAGGACCTCACAGAACCATGTTTCTCATAATTGAAAGAAAGCTTCATTATCCACTATGCAACACAGTTAATTTATTCCCTCTTCTTGTATAAACTTAGAAACTTGATGCATTATGGAGACACTTTTGAGTCAACACAAAAGTGCCTAGAAATCCCTTGACTGACATGAATATAGATATGTGAATAATAATTTAGTATGAGTCAACACAAAGGTGTCTGGAGTGCAATGAGTTCTAATGTGAAGACACATTTTCTATGAAATCATGTGACTTGGACTACAAAGTCAAAGAGATGGCTTTATTACAGGATGCTGCTACTACAGTTTGACATTTTCAACAAAATGCCTCATGGAGATTGTTTCATGTCGTTCCAATTCCCCATTTTGTTTAAATTTTGTGAAGATTGAGAAAATTTATACGATAGAGAGTATAATTTCAGTCAGTAGATGTTAGGGAACACCAATATGACAGTTTCAAGTGTTTCAATAACACAGTAAATGCTATGAGTATTAAAAGATAAAAAATAAAGGGGTTTCTAGAGCGCAGAACTTTGTATTGCAAAGAAAAATGTATATTAAATCATGTGACTGTTCCCAGAGTTGTCATGCCCATAGCCCTCAGATTTGTTCTGTTTATAACATGTAAGATTTTAAATACATTTTGTGAGGCGTCTGTTTCTCAAACTAGACACTCTAATGTACTTGTGCTCTTGCTCAGTTGTGCACCGGGGCCTCCCACTCCTCTTTCTCCTCTTTCTATTCTGGTTAGAGCCAGAATAGAGTAGTACATAGCGTTGTTCAAGAGTTTCTTGGCAATTTCTCGCATGGAATAGCCTTCATTTCTCAGAACAACAATAGACTGATGAGTTTCAGAAGAAAGTTGTTTTTTTTCTGGCCATTTTGAGCCTGTAATCGAACCCACACATGCTGATGCTCCAGATATTCTATTTGTCTAAAGAAGGCCAGTTGTATTGCTTCTTTAATCAGAACAACAGTGTTCAGCTGTGCTAACATAATTGCAAAAGGGTTTTCTAATGATCAATTAGCCTTTTAAAATGATAAACTTGGATTAGCTAACACAACGTGCCATTGGAACAAAAGAGTGATGGTTGCTGATAATGGGCCTCTATAGATATTCCATAAAATCTCTTTTTGGTCATAAGAGACGGTAGCTCCTCCGTACAAAACAATGCAAAAAAACAAACAATGTGAAAAACACACAGAGATAGCACAATTAATTAGGGGCCCGTAAAATGGCAGCCATCCCCTCTGGCGCCATTCTTTCAGTACATTTGAGCGATTCATTTGATTCAAAAGAATACATTATTTTAACTTCTTAGGGAGCAGCACACGAGGTGACGGTTTTGGAGACCCTGGTGTGCCCAAAGTAAAATGCCTCCCATTCAGGCCCAGAAAATAGGATATGCACATATTTGGTACCATTGGATAGGAAACACTCTGAATTTTCCGAAACCGTTAATCATTTGTCTGTGAGTAAAACAGAACGGATATGGCAGGCGAAAACCCAAGGAATTTCTGTCCTGGAAAAAGTGGTTTTCACAGAGTGCCTCATTTGGAACCCCTCCCTCATGAAAATGCCCTTATAAGGGCATATGAATGCAGTACCCATCGCTTCCTTTAGATGTCAACAGTCTCGAGACAGTATGGATTTTCATTTTGGATGCTTTAGACCAGAGAATAAGAGGATAAGAGGAAACCAGGAAGTGTCCTTTTTATGTCAACAGCTCCCGACAAGGCGCGCTGTGTGTTTTTTACCGTCTTTATCGATCAGTTTATATTCCGGTTGATTTATAATAGTAAATATACGTAAAAGTGTTCCTAAGGATACATTTAAAACTATGTTTGATTGTTCTTGGACAAGTTTATAGGTATAAGATGAACGAGTTTGCGTCACGTTTCAATGGAGGAGTGGAAGCTGTCGTTTCTGATTATAACGCGCGAACCAAATGGAGATTTATGGATAAAATACATTACTTTTTCTAACAAAAGAACCATGAATTGTCTTCGTTGGACACTTAGGATGACCTCAGCAGAAGTTCTTCAACAGGTAATTGATTTGGTTCCAAATGTGGCAATGTGGCAGAACCACTTTTTCCAGGACAGAAATTCCTCGGGTTTTCGCCTGCCATGTCCGTTCTGTTATACTCACAGACAAAATGTTAACACTTTTAGAAACTTCAGAGTGTTTCCTATCCAATGGTCCTATTTTCTGGGCCTGAATGGGAGGCATTTTACTTTGGGCACGCCAGGCTCTCCAAAACGGTCACCTCGTGCGCTGATCCCTAAGAAGTGAACTCTATTTCCTGAACTGCATTGATGGTTAAGGGCTTGTAGGTAAGCATTTAACGGTAAGGTCTACCCCTGTTGTATTCGGCGCATGTGACAAATAAAATTTGAACTTCCTCTTCTCATCTGTTTTCCATTAACTATATTGAATTTAATAATATTTTTTCTTTGTTAGTTTTAGTTTCAGTTTGAGTCACCTAAAATTACCTTGGCAATACAACCCATTTAATCAGTAACTGAAGTATCATTACGGAACTGCAGTAGAGAGCATGATTTACAAGAAATCACTTCACTGACTAGAAGAGGGTGGTCTAGTCCATTTCTAGTCTTTCTGTGTGATGCAAAAATTCTACCTAAATGCTTGGCGCATCGAATTAAAAAGGTTTTGTCAGATATTATTCAACCTTATCAGACTGTTTTTTTTACATGGACGATACATTGGAGATAATATAAGACAAGTACTGGAAACAATAGAGTACTATGAAATATCGGGGAAACCAGGCCTGGTTTTCATAGCTGATTTTGAAAAGGCTTTTGATAAAGTACGATTGGAGTTTATATATAAATGCCTGGAAATTCCCAATTCCCCATTTAGTTTCACTTTTGCAGAGATTGACAAGAAGTTTCCTGTCACAGAAAATTAACACAATAGAAAGTATAATTTCAATCAGTAGATGTTAGGGAATACCAATATGACAGTTTCAAGTGTTTCAATAACACAGTAAATGCTAGGAGTATTAAAAGATAAAAAAATAAAGGGGTTTTTAGAGAGCAGAACTTTGTATTGTATTGTATTTACTTCCGGCGCTGACAGAGAAGGCAGCCTCGCTTCACGTTCTCAGGAAACTATGCAGTATTTTGTTTTTGTTTTTTTATGTATTACTTCTTACATTGTTACCCCGGGAAATATTACGTTTTATTACATACAACCGGGAGGAACTATTGGATATAAGAGCAATGTCAAATTACCAACATTACGACCAGGAATACGACTTTCCCAAAAAGGATTCTCTGTTTGTTACCCCAGCCAGGACAATAGACTGGATCGTACCCGGCGACTCAAAACAACGGCGGCGCCGGAGAAGAGGGAAACGCGCCGGTCTTTTGGTCAAGCTACGTCGACGGGCGCATCGTGCACCTCTCCCGAGTATTTTAATCGCCAATGTACAGTCTCTTGACAACAAAGTAGACAAAATCCGATCGAGGGTTGCCTTTCAGAGAGACATCCGAGACTGCAACGTTCTTTGCTTCACGGAAACATGGCTCACTCAGGACACGTTATCTGAGTCGGTACAGCCACCTGGTTTCTCCACGCATCGCGCCGACAGAGACAAACATCTCTCTGGTAAGAAGAAGGGCGGGGGTGTATGCCTTATGATTAACGAGTCGTGGTGTGATCATAACAACATACAGGAACTCAAGTCCTTTTGTTCACCTGACATAGAATTCCTTACAATCAAATGCAGACCGCATTATCTACCAAGAGAATTCTCCTCGATTATAATCACAGCCGTGTACATCCCCCCTCAAGCTGATACATTGACGGCACTGAAAGAAATTCATTTCACTCTAGGTAAATTGGAAACCACAATGCACCCGAGGCTGCATTTATTGTGGCTGGGGATTTTAATAAGGCTAATTTGAAAACAAGGCTTCCGAAATTTTACCAGCATATCGAATGTGCCACCCGGGCTGGTAAAATCTTGGATCATTGTTATTCCAACTTCCGTGATGCATACAAGGCTATTCTCCGCCCTCCTTTCGGCAAGTCTGACCGTGACTCCATTTTGTTGCTCCCAGCCTACAAACAGAAACTAAAACAGGAAACGCCCGTTCTCAGGTCTGTTCAACGCTCGTCCGACCAATCCGATTCCATGCTGCAAGATTGCTTCGAGCATGTGGACTGGGATATGTTCCGGACAGCATCTGACAACAACATTGATGTATATGCTGATTCGGTGAGCAAGTTTATTAGCAAGTGCATTGGTGATGTTGTACCCATAGCAAATATTAAAACCTTCCCCAACCAGAAACCGGGGATTGATGGCAGCATTCGCGCAAAACTGAAAGCGCGAACCACTGCTTTTAACCAGGGTAAGGCTGCCGGAAACATGACTGAATACAAACAGTGTAGCTATTCCCTCCGCAAGGCAATCAAACAAGCTAAGCGTCAATATAGAGACAAAGTAGAGTCACAATTCAACGGCTCAGACACAAGAGGAATGTGGCAGGGTCTACAGTCAATCACGGACTACAAAAAGACCAGCCCCGTTGCGGACCATGATGTCCTGCTCCCAGACAAACTAAACAACTTCTTTGCTCGCTTTGAGGACAATACAGTGCCACCGACACGGCCTGCTACCAAAACCTGTGGGCTCTCCTTCACCGCAGCCAATGTGAGAAAAACATTTAAATGTGTTAACCCTCGCAAGACTGCCGGCCCAGATGGCATCCCTGGCCGTGTCCTCAGAGCATGCGCAGACCAGCTGGCTGGTGTGTTTACGGACATATTCAATCAGTCCCTATCCCAGGCTGCTGTTCCCACATGCTTCAAGAGGGCCACCATTGTTCCTGTTCCCAAGAAAGCTAAGGTAACTGAGCTAAATGACTATCGCCCCGTAGCACTCACTTCCGTCATCATGAAGTGCTTTGAGAGATTAGTCAAGGATCATATCACCTCCATCCTGCCAGACACCCTGGACCCACTCCAATTTGCTTACCGTCCCAATAGGTCCACAGACGACGCAATCGCAATCACACTGCATACTGCCCTAACCCACCTGGACAAGAGGAATACTTATGTAAGAATGCTGTTCATCGACTACAGCTCAGCATTTAACACCATANAGTAGTGGAGAAGGTGGAAAGTTTTAAGTTTCTCGGCGTACACATCACGGACAAACTGAATTGGTCCACCCACACAGACAGCGTGGTGAAGAAGGCGCAACAGCGCCTCTTCAACCTCAGGAGGCTGAAGAAATTTGGCTTGTCACCAAAATCACTCACAAACTTCTACAGATGCACAATCGAGAGCATCCTGTCGGGCTGTATCACCGCCTGGTACGGCAACTGCTCCGCCCACAACCGTAAGGCTCTGTGAGGACTGCACAACGCATCACCGGGGGTAAACTACCTGACCTTCAGGACACCTACACCACCCGATGTCACAGGAAGGCCAAAAAGATCATCAA
The DNA here is from genome assembly GCA_003317085.1 of Hucho hucho. Lineage (NCBI taxonomy): Eukaryota > Metazoa > Chordata > Actinopteri > Salmoniformes > Salmonidae > Hucho > Hucho hucho. The sequence goes on along the minus strand of QNTS01001599.1, from coordinate 73,608 downwards.
GGACAACAACCACCCGAGCGACTGCCTGTTCACCCCGCTATCATCCAGAAGGCGAGGTCAGTACAGGTGCATCAAAGCTGGGACCGAGAGACTGAAAAACAGCTTCTACCTCAAGGCCATCAGACTGTTAAACAGCCTCTACCTCAAGGCCATCAGACTGTTAAACAGCCATCACTAACATTGAGTGGCTGCTGCCAACATACTGACTTAAATCTCTAGCCACTTTAAACATAGGAATTGGATGTAACAATGTATCACGAGCCACTTTAAACAATTTTGTATATAATGTTTACTTATACGACATACTTATATCAAATGTATACACTGTACTCTAAACCATCTACTGAATCTTGCCTATGCCGTTCGGCCATCGACCCAAATCTCTAGCCACTTTAATAATTATAATTGGATGAAATAATGTATCACTAGCCACTTTAAACAATGCCATTTAAATAATGTTTACATATCCTACATTACTCATCTCATATATATATATATATATATATATGTGTATATACTGTACTCCATACCATCTACTGCATCCTGCCATACTCATCCATATATGTATATGTACATACTCGTATTCATTCCGTTACTCTTGTGTGTATAAGGTATTTGTTGTAAATTTGTTAGATTACTTGTTAGATACTACTGCATGGTCGGAACTAGAAGCACAAGCATTTCGCTACACTCGCATTAACATCTGCTAACCATGTGTATGTGACAAATAAAATTTGATTTGATTTGAAATGTATATTAAATCATGTGACTGTTCCCAGAGGTGTCATGCCCATAGCCCTAACAGATTTGTCCTGTTTAGAACATGTAAGATTTTAAATACATTTTGTGAGGCGTCTGTTTCTCAAACTAGACACTCTAATGTACTTGTGCTCTTGCTCATTTGTGCACCGGGGCCTCCCACTCCTCATTCTCCTCTTTCTATTCTGGGTAGAGCCAGTTTGCGCTGTTCTGTGAAGGGAGTAGTACACAGCGTTGTACGAGAGTATCTTGGCAATTTCTCGCATGGTATAGCCTTCATTTTTCAGAACAAGAATAGACTGATGAGTTTCAGAAGAAAGTTCTTTGTTTCTGGCCATTTTGAGCCTGTAATCGAACCCACAAATGCTGGTGCTCCAGATATTCTATTAGTCTAAAGAAGGCCAGTTGTATTGCTTCTTTAAGCAGAACAACAGTTTTCAGCTGTGCTAACATAATTGCAAAAGGGTTTTCTAATGATCAATTGGGCTTTTAAAATGATAAACTTGGATTAGCTTAAACAACGTGCCATTGGAACACGAGTGAAGGTTGCTGATAATGGGCCTCTGTACGCCTATGTACGCCTATGTAGATATTCCATAAAATCTTTGTCCAGTTCGATATCCAGAAGCTTCTTTTGGTCATAAGAGACGGTAGCTCCTCCGTACAAAACAATGCGAAAAAACAAACAATGTGAAAAACACACAGAGATAGCACAATTAGTTAGGGGCCCGTAAAATGGCAGCCATCCCCTCTGGCACCATTCTTTCAGTACATTTGAGCGATTCATTTGATTCAAAAGAATACATTATTTTTAACAATTCTATTTGATAAATAAAATGATTTGCTTTGCCATTGTAGTATACGGTTAAATCCCGGTGAATTGAATCATGGGAATCAAAAAATTGTGAATCGCCAACAGTTAAATAAAAAATGTAGTAGCCTTACTTTTGGATTACGTTTTATAGATACTTTAAGTTGATTTGTGTAATGCCCGACGCAGGAGAAATGCAGACATGAAATGGAACAGGAACAGCATCAGGACATGAACACACAACAACAATTGATGCTGCCACAGGGAACAAACAAAAGAGCAGACAGATATAGCAGGGGTAATGAACAAGGTGAAGGAGTCCAGGTGAATCCAATGAGCGCTGCTGCGAGTAATGATGGTGATGGGTGTGTGTAATGACGGGTAGGCTGGCGACCTCGTGCGCCAGGGAGGGGGAGCGGGGACAGGTGTGACAGTACCCCCCCTATTGGGTCGCCACCTGGTGTCCCACCTGGGCGAGCCGGACGGGACAGGCGAGGCATGGGAGCTGGACAAGCCGGGTGAGGTGTAGAAGCCCGTTGAGCCGGCAGAGGCGTGGGAGCCTGGCTTGCCGGCTGAGGCTTAGAAGCCTGACGATTCGGCTGAGGCACCCACCGGTTCCATCGGGTGCGGCACCCAGATCCGACGTCAACAACAAAACAAAACCCTAACAAACTCCCTGAAGCTTCTGATAATGGTGGTAGCATTCTGTAATTGCCGACGCAGGAGATGAGAAGCTTGTACAGGGAGTGAAACATTTAATAAAGGTGACTATGGTGAAGGAGTCCAGGTGAGTCCAATGAGAGCTGCTGCGCATAATGATGGTGACGGGTGTGTGTAATGACGGGTAGCCTGGCGCCCTCCAGCGCCATGGAGGGGGAGCGGGAGCAGGCATGAAGATTTGGGCATCTCATTTTTGGGATAGATGCTAGTCAGCCGGCAGTGAACACCTATCTAGAATAGGTACATTTCCTGAAGATAATGTGTTTGCTTGGTTCAGCTGTCTATAAATATTTATATGGTTGTGATGTGTTCAATTTTGTAATACAGCTGAATAGAAGATGCATCAGTTTCATATAGTAAGAATAGGGTTGATTACTTTATCAGAAGGATATATATTTAATTTAGTACATCAAATATGAAAAATGGCAGAACTATGCCTCTGGAAAAATAAACTGTGACACATGCCATTTCTCTATTAGATTTGCACAACTCCTGCATCCGTCCTCTATTGCCACCTTTTCAAAAGGTCAAAGGTAATGAAAGAGTTGTGGTGAGGAGAGTGATGTGGATGAAAATGCACTTGTATGAAATGAGAAGCACCTTCTGTACTCACGTATCATCAAGGAAATGACGTTTGCAGAAGTAGACCCCAAAATAAATGTGTAAAGTGCTCAAATAAATCAAGTTAGTTGTGCAAGACATTTTATAGATTTAAAGCTAGGTAGCATTGACTTTTTAAATGTGTGCATGCTTTTCTTATCCGACAACACATCAGCTAATTGAAAGGGGGTGTGATATCCAAACTATTCTGCGGTAGGATACACTTGTGCTTCCTCGCCAAAAGGAGGCTATTGAGGAGGGGAGGACCGTCTTCCGTTAGCCTACTAACGTATTGACACAATCCTCGACCACTTGACCACTTATCGGTTTTCGGGTCATGGAAGAGAGAGGATGGAGGAGCGAGGACGGACTTTTGCCCAAATGAGAAAAGACTGCAACATGCTTTCAATGGTGATATCTAACACCTGAGTCCAAAGGGAAACAATGGGTACATTTGGTATTTTTATTTCTAATATCAGATGCCTAAATTAATGAATAGGCAGGTCCATAAAAACCAATTATGTTCCTGACACAATCCATGTCTCAATTCTCTCAAGGCTTAGAAATTATTTTTATTAACACGTCTCCTCCCCTTCATCTACACTGATTGGTTTTACACTGCTGCTACTCACTGTTTATTATCTATGCATAGTCATTTTACCCCTACCTACACATACAAATTACCTCGACTAACATGTACACCCGCACATTGACTTGGTACCGGTACCCCCTGTACATAGCCTCTTTATTGTTATGTAATTTTATTGTGTACCCTTTTTATTTATTTTTTACTTTAGTTTATTTAGTAAATATTTCCTTAACTCTATTTCCTGAACTGCATTGATGGTTAAGGGCTTGTAAGTAAGCATTTAACGGTAAGGTCTACCCCTGTTGTATTCGGCGCATGTGACAAATAAAATTTGAACTACCTCTTCTCATCTGTTTTCCATTAACTTTATTAATTTAATAATATGTTTGTTAGTTTTAGTTAGTTTTAGTTTCAGTTTGAGTCACCTAAAATTACCTTGGCAATACAAGCCATTTTAATCCGTAACTAAAGTATCATTATGTAACTGCAACATAGAGCATGATTTACAAGAAATCACTTCACTGACTAGAAGAGTGTGGTCTAGTCCATTTCTAGTATTTCTAGTGTGATACAAAAGTTCTACCTAAATGCTTGGCGCATCGAATTAAAAAGGTTTTGTCAGATATTATTCAACCTTATCAGACTGTTTTTTTTACATGGACGATACATTGGAGATAATATAAGACAAGTACTGGAAACAATAAAATACTATGAAATATCGGGGAAACCAGGCCTGGTTTTCATAGCTGATTTTGAAAAGCTGATTTTGATAAAGTACGATTGGAGTTTATATATAAATGCCTGAAAATTATATAGTTACCCTAGGTGTAAAATTGTAAATAATGGCTAGATTTCAAACGATTTAAACTGTCAAGAGAAGTAAATATATCTATATATTATTGCCATCGAAATGTTAGCTGTTAAAATTAGATCCAACAATAATAGTAAGGGATTAGAAATCCATGGCTTAAAAACAAGTGTCATTGTACACTGATGATTCATGTTTTCTTTTAAAACCACAATTAGAATCCCTCCAAGCCTCTTAGAGGATCTAGACACTTTTTCTAACCTCTTTGGATTAAAACCAAATTATGATAACTGTACTATATTATGTATTGGATCCCCAAAAAATATAATTTTTACATTGCCGTGTAGTTTACCAATACAATGGTCTGACGGATATGTTGACATACTCGGTATACAGTTGAATTTGGAAGCTAACATGCATCTTAGCCAAATACATTTAAACTCAGTTTTTCACCATTTCTTACATTTAATCCTAGTATAAATTCGTGTCTTAAGTCATTTAGGATCACCACTTTATTTTAAGAATGTGAAATGTCTGAATAATAGTAGAGAGAATTATTTAATTGTCACGACTTCCGCCGAATTCGGTGCCTCTCCTTGTTCGGGTGGTGTAATGCGGTCGACGTCACCGGTCTTCTAGCCATCACTGATCCACTTTTCATTTTCCATTTGCTTTGTATTGTTTCCCCACACACCTGGTTGTCATTACCTCATTACTTGTCATGTATTTAACTCTCTGGATTCCCCCATGTCTGTGTGTGTGATTGTTTATTGTCAGTGGCACTTTCCGGCTGGTTTGTGCTGGATTTGTTTGTTCATTGTGTTTTGTGCTGCCGCACTTTATTTCTGTAGGCATTTTGTTGTTGTGAAGCATTTTGTCATTCAGTGACTTTATTTCTGTGCCACAGTAAAGTGTTTTCGTTCACACACGCTTATGACATTAATTCAGCTTTTATTTCACAGTCCCGGTGCGTCAGAAGTTTACATGCACTCAATTAGTAATTGGTAGCGTTGCCTTTCAATTGTTTAACTTGGGTCAAACGTTTTGGGTAGCCTTCCACAAGCTTCCCACAATAAGTTGGGTGAATTCTGGCCCATTCCTCCTGACAGAGCTTGTTTAACTGAGTCAGGTTTGTAGGCCTCCTTGCTCGCACACGCTTTTTCAGTTCTGCCCACACATTTTCTATGGGATTGAGGTCAGGGCTTTGTGATGGCCTCTCTAATACCTTGAATTCTTTGTCATTTTGCCACAACTTTGGAAGTATGCTTGGGGTCATTGTCATTTTGGAAGACCCATTTGCGGCCAAGCTTTAATAACTTCCTGACTGATGTCTTGAGATGTTGCTTCTATATATCCATGTAGTTTTCCATCCTCATGATGCCATCTATTTTGTGAAGTGCACCAGTCCCTCCTGCAGCAAAGCACCCCCACAACATGATGCTGCCACCCCCGTGCGTCACGGTTGGGATGGTGTGCTTTGGCTTGCAAGCCTCCCCATTTTTCCTCCAAACATAAAAATGGTCATTATGGTCAAATAGTTCTATTTTTGTTTCATCAGACCAGAGGATCATGTCCCCATGTGCAGTTGCGATTTTGGAGCAGTGGCGTCTTACTTGCCGAGCAGCCTTTCAGATTATGTCTATATAGGACTAGTTTTACTGTGGACAAAGAACCTTTTGTACCCGTTTCCTCTTACTTTTTCACAAGGTCCTTTGCTGTTGTTCTGGGATTGATTTGCACTTTTCGCACCAAAGTACATTCATCTCTAGGAGACGGAACGCGCCTGAGCTGTATGACAGCTGCGTGGTCCCTTGGTGTTTATACTTGCATACTATTGTTTGTACAGATGAACGTGGTACCTTCAGGCGTTTGAAAATTGCTCCCAAGAATGAACCAGACTTGTGGAGGTCAGGTACACCTCCAATTGATGTCAATTAGCCTATCAGAACCTTCTAAAGCCATGACATAATTTTCTTGAATTTTCCAAGCTGTTTAAAGGCACAGTCAACTTAGTGTATGTAAACTCTGACCAACTGGAATTGAGATACAGAGAATTATATGTGAAATAATCTGTCTTTAAACAATTGTTGGAAAAATTACTTGTGTCATGTACAAAGTAGATGTCATAACTGACTTGCCAAAACTATAGTTTGTTAACAAGAAATTTGTGGAGTGGTTGAAAAATGAGTTTTAATGACTCCAACCTAAGTGTACGTAAACTTCCAACTTCAACTGTATGTATTTACCCCAAAAATATATGGGGGATTGGAAATGATGCACACAACTACATTGATGGAAGCAACAATCTGCCCACAATATCAAAGCTGATCCACCTTAAAAGAAAAAAGAATATTATAATAATTTTAAAAAGTCAATTTCCAGTCAGTCAGGGTATTTCTTGTAAATCATGCGCTCTGCTGCAGTAAGATAACAGTACAATACTGAATAAATGGGTTGTTTACACAAGGTAATCTGTCACTGACTCATCGTGACATATGGCATATATTATATTTTATATATTCAGTATATTATTAGACATTATACAGTTGTTGACAGTAGAAGCTCTCATACGATTTAATATTTGTATTTCTCACTGTGCATCTGGTGTCTCTCTCATGTAGGAGCAATCTACTTGTAGCCCTTTGAGGCTAAATATAAGGACTGGACATGCAGATAAATGAAAGTAAGATAATTGAAAAGCCGATTTTTTGCTGGGAACTTGGGACTGATAGGGTTAACTATGTTCTGATGCTGTTGCCCTTGGTCGGAGAGTACGCCCCACTTCTCTATAAAACGTCAGCTGCATCTCCACTTGTAGACATATGACTGTAGGTCCCCAAGTCAACAGGCAGGCAAAGGTAAGGACATCTATAACTGTACATTTCAACACCAAACACATTTGTGTGTGTGCAAATACAATGGGTTACTTGTGTTATTTCCAAATTGACATAAAAAAAATTATTTAGGATTTTATATTAACTTTATTTGAAATGCCTTCTGTAATAAGTTGTAGGAGTAATGAGATGTTTTTATGTTCATTGTAACAAGAATAACTAATGCAAACATGCAATTTCTAGATTATTAAAATAATATAGACAACACATGCAATATGCATTTTGTCCTCAAATGAAAAATATCATGGACTAATAACATAAAATATAATATGGATTATGCACTTCTAATGCTTATCTTAGTTTTTTATCACAATGTGTACAGGTTGATGACATGACTTCTGACAAGCTTTCTGTAAATACTGGAGTACCACAGCGTTCCATTCTTGGGTATTTCTCAAAATGCAGGAAGTGTTTTATATTGTCCAACATTACCTCTTTCAGCTCAAATTGGTCTTATGGCGGCAATCAGTATTTGAAACAATAACACGCGTCATCCCGTCCCTGTTTTTCGGTAAAACGCTGGGCAGTAGGGCTGGAGAATTGTAACCATTCTCAAATTCATAGACTGCGCTATGGATGCAAGGACAGACTATCCATGATATCAAAAGTTTTAACTTTGTTTTGAGGCAATGATTGGGTCAGGAAAAGTTTGAAAATGTCAGTGAAGACGCTTGCCAGCTGGTCAGCGCATGCTCTGAGTACGCATCCTGGTAATCCACCTGGCTCTGCGGAAATGTGAACCTTAACCTTAACCTAAAGGTCTTTTGGCTACAGAGAGTGTGATCAAACAGTCATCCGGAATAGCTGGTGCTATCATGCTTGCTTCAGTGTTGCTTTCATCGAAGCAAGCATGGAAGCAACTTATCTCGTCTGGTAGGCTTGTGTCACTGGGTAGCTCGCGGCTTCCCTTTGTAATCCTAGCCACATTTGATGAGCATCAGAGCTGGTGTAGTAGTATTCAATCTTGGTCCTGTATTGAAGCGTTAACTGTTTGATCTTTCATCGGAGGGCGTAGCTGGAATTCTTTTAAGCGGAGAGATTAGTGTCCAGATCCTTGAAAGCGGCAGTGTGAGGAGGGTGAGGGATAGCTTTGTACGCGTCTCTGTGTGTGGAGTAAAGGTGGTCTAGATAATTTTTTCTCTCTAGTTGCATTTGACATGCTGGTAGAAATGAGGTAAATTGATTTAAGTTGTCCTAGATTAAAGTTCACGGCCACTAAGAGCGCCGCCTTAAAATGAACGTTTTCCTTATGGCCTTAAACAGCTCGTTGAATGCGGTCTTAGTGCCTGCATCATTTTGTGGTGGTAAATAGACAGCTACAAACAATATTGATGAAAACTCTTTTGGTAAATAGTGTGGACTACAGCTTAGCTTATCATGAGGATTTCTTACTCAGCCGAGCAAAACCTTGAGACTTCCTTAATATTAGAGATTGCCCACTAGCTGTAGTTGACAAAAGAGACTACTCTTTAAAACTCTTTCATCACTGTTAACTTCTATTCATTGTTATGTTTTGTGTTGTGTCTCGTGTGTAACTACATGTATGCTAGTTTCTTGGCCAGGGCTCACTTGAAAAAGATGCATATCTGAATGTGACTTCTCTGGTTAAATACATGTTAAATAAAACATAATTGAATTCCATATTAGCAGACATGCATAAAGATCGCAGCCTCCATGCATTTACCACAAATGTCTTATTTGCTTAGTTTGTCATTTGTAGCTTCTTCTCCGTTACTCTGTTTTGCATCTGCATTAGCAAAGTGATTTAGTAGATTGTGCTGATTTATTGGCACATTGAACCATTTCGTGCGCCATTGTTCAAAAACTGTACTTATCGTGCACCACTACTCCCTAAGAAGTTAAAAAATGACATCATATCTGTATTTGTCACGTGAAAGGAACGGAGGATTCAGTAGCGAGTCAAGTTCACCATTTATTGAAGCAATTCAGGTGGTAAGTCACAGGTACAGGTAATCGGGGGTGTCAGGAAGTGTCTGGGTGTTAGCAGCGCCGAGACTGCAGGGGAGAGCCAATCCTCAGTAGTGTCAGTGAGTGAAGAGGATTTCCCAGACTGGCGATCCTGAACGTGCCCAGCATAGAGACCTCCACAGGAGCGAGAGCGAACGAAGAGTCCAGCGGAGAACAGAACCATAGGAGAACACAGAGCTCGGCCTGGAGAGAAACACACGCACAGGGAAACAAGACAACGAACTGACAAACACAAGACCAAGACAACGAGTATAAGTAGGCACACGTAATGAGTGTCAGCTGGCGCTGACAACAAGCAGAGTGGCAATCAGCGGCCACACCCACACTCACACACGCGCACACCCACACACACAGAGAGCCGGTGAATTCATGAACCGTGACAGTGTTCTGCCATCTTCATGCATGTTAGCAATGTTGAAGCTTGTGCTATGAACGCTTCATTGCCCTTTTAACTGTGTAGTGGATATGTCAAGGGAATCTTTGGAAGTATGTTTTGTTATATACCAAACATTTTGCTAAACATTCAGGGTCAATGCTTTCTAGGTGATCTAGAGAATAAAAATAAACAATACCACTGGCAGCCAGTGTAAGGAGACCAAAATTGGACTCATTTGTTATCTGGTCTCAGTGTTGGTTGATCATCCACTCATTAATTTTTTTGTGAGAGTTAACCATTAACAATGTTTGTTTTTTTTTCCTTAATTTGGGATACTCAGAAAATATATGATGTTTTCCCTGCCAGACTTTAGAACTGCTGCAGCCCGTCCATCTTTAGGTGGTAGGATTCCCCTCCAGGTGGAGTTATAGTGATGGAGAACTCTGATGAGGCGTCGCCTGGTGCAACAGGTGGTGAAGGGGGTGCTCCTGATGACATGGCAGCACTAGGAGCCATGCTACAGGGTTTCATGTTGGTTCAACAGCAGGCAATGCATTCAATGCAGCAACAGATGCAGCAGCAGATCAGCCAGCTACAGGAGGAGGTGCTGAAAGGAAAGACAAAGCAACAGTGTGTTGTGACCCCTCTGACAGCAGCAAACCCAGACACTTTGACAAGACCAGCTCCTCAGTCACCAGGTAAGTTGATCATCAAAAAGATGCAGCTCTTTGAGGACAAAGACACAATACACAAAAATAAAACAGTTCATATGTTCATTCTTTCTGCATGTATGCTGATGTACAGTACTATATCTCACCCTCCATTCTAGACCCAAATGAGGAAGCATTAGGTGAATACCTTGACAAGAAGGAGGAATCAGAGATGGTAAGACACACTTAAATAAGATAAGAAGAAAAAGTGTCACATGAGGATGTTGTCAGAAATAAAAACAGCCATGGGAGTTTTTCTGCTTTCTATATGTTTGTGAAATTCATAGTCATTGAACGAACATAGGGTAATACTTTGTGTTAACCGTTAGTAATAACCATGTATAAGGCATTTAGAAACAGTTTGCTCACCATGTTTAAAACTATTTAGGTCGGGGTGGAGCGCTAGCGCCCCAATTCCCCCCCACTCCCGACACTACCTGGTGAAATGTAAGGCGGCAGATTCAAAATCCCAAAGTTGAATTATTAAATATTCAACAATATACAAGTGTTTCATACTCATCAAAAGCTCTGGTTCTTGGCAATATCACAGAGTTGTCACATTTCAAAAAGGCTTTACGGCGAAAGCACTACATTGGATTGTTTGAGGCTAGTACCTCAAACATTTTCACCACATTTCCATTAGCATAAAATCATAACCTAGCGCGGTCCACAGAAAATACATTTCACAGCGAAAACAAGTGCCTTACCTTTTGTAGAACTTCTGCTGAGGGCTTCCTAAGTGTCCAACGAAGACAATCCATGGGTATTTGGTTAGAAAAAGTAATTTCTTATATCCATAAATCTCAGTTTGGTTGATGCATTGTGTTCAGAAAATCCACCGTCGAATCGCCCATTGAAAGGTGAAGAGAACGCGTTCAACTAAACCTATCAACTTTTCCTCAACAAAACAAAAACCAAATCTAATGCATCCTTAGCTATCCCTAACTATCCTTTTATGAATAAAAGTACTCATATTTCACTTGGATGGTCACTTAAACGTTATATAAGTCAAAAAAAGAGGACCGCTCATCAAAACGTGTGCCCGATAAACGTGCAACTATAAAAGTGCTCCTCCGATGAAAACCTCGGCCTATTCAACAGATTAGGTTCCATTGCTTAGATTTTTTATATGTGAAATGCCACATCCTGTGGAAGCCATAGGTACTGCATTTAACATCCTGCTCCCATGGGTTTTCAATAGCTTCTCTTTCAAAGTTGGCCTTAAGCCACCAGAATGAAATTTCCGGATGGAATACTAATTATGTGCATATTCTATTTTCTGAGCCTGAGTGGCAAGCATTTTACTTTGGGCATGCCAGATGCTCCAAAACGGTCACCCCAGCTGCCACTCCCAGAGAGGTTAAATCATTACCCCAACATTTGTCAATAATTTATATTAAATGTTTCATATATTTCCTTTCACATCCTGTGTTGTGTGCTTATTATTTGACCATTGATATGTTCTAGGCCATTTTGACACCTTAAGGGGGCATCAGGTATGGCTGAAATGTCTACCAATGGCATGACCATCTTTTTGTGAGAAATTGAACTGGTCACTCAAAACATTTATAAAGTATAAATAGCAATCACTTTACTAATGATTAGTAAATGGTTATAAATGTGGGACTAATGATGACTAAATGGTGAATTCACTATTTATCAATTCCTTATAAATGTTGTACTACAGTTTTTACATATGTAGACACTGGTATTGTGCTGGATATAATGAAAATGGGTTTACAAAATGGTGGAATTTCACTTTTTATTTTCAATTTCAGCTTAACCAATGTAATTAATTGATTTAACTGTTTGTTAGAAATCGGAAGAGTTCCAACAGCCTTTGTCCAAAGCCAATGATAAGTCAAAACCAGAGACAGATGGCACTTCAGGAGGAAACAGGAAATCAACCAAAGGTATTGTCTCCTGTTTTAAAATTCTTCATACCAGTTCCTTTCATTGCCCTTAAAGCTCCTTTCATTGCCCTTAGTGCTTGACTTTGGAAGGAGCTCACCGGAACTGAGTACCGGCATCTCATATTTTCTACTACTTAAATTCCTGCACTTATTGTGGAGTTCCTGCACCTAAATATAAACAGTACTGGCCCTCGAAATAAGTACCAGCACCTATTTCAGTCCAAGTCAAGTACTGATTGGGAGAGATCTTGAATTTTATGGAGGTACAACCGTTTAGTAGTTTATTAAGGACTATTTGGTGATGTTTTTGCTGCCGTTTTAACACGGATTTACTTTCATCATCTTTTATCTGTGTTAAGATGGGAAAATAAGGGAACATGTTTAACAATGTAGTCGTTCCTCAAATTGTGCTAACATGTGATACATGAAGACTATTCCTCTTTAAAAGGTAACAAGTGTCCATTTAATCCAACAGGACTCCAACTGCTGACACAAAATGAGGAGGTCCGGATTGTTCTGGTTGGGAAGACTGGAGCTGGGAAAAGTGCAACAGGAAACACCATTGTGGGGTCAAAAGCTTTCCTATCAATGTTTTCCTCCATTTCACTGACATCAAACTGTAAAAAGGCCAGAGGAAAGGTGGATGGGCAAAGTGTGGCTGTTATCGACACCCCAGGTTTGTTTGATACTACATTGTCCAATGAGGAGGGACTGAAAAAGATCGCTCTGTGCATCGATCTCTCTGCTCCTGGTCCCCATGTGTTCCTGGTTGTGATTCCATTGGGTCGATTCACAAAGGAGGAGCAGGAAACGGTGGCAATCATTCAGGAAGTCTTTGGTGAAGAGGCTTCAAAATACACCATGGTTCTCTTCACACGTGGAGGTGAGCTTGAAGGAAGATCAATCAATGATTTTGTAAATGAGAATCCAGATCTTCTGAGATTGGTTGAGAAATGCCATGGCCAGTATCATGTCTTCAACAACAAAGTCCAAAACCCTTCTCAGGTCACTGAGCTGCTTCAGAAGATCAAGTCTATGGTTGGGAGGAATGGAGGGAGCCACTACACCAATGAGATGTTCCAGGAGGCTGAGAGAAAGATTGAAGAAGAGAAGAAGAGGGTTCTGATGGAGAATGAAGAGAAGAATCGCAGAGAGAAGGAGAAACTGAAGGCAAAGTTTGAAGGCGAGCGTCTAAAGGAAGAAAAAGAAAAGCTGAGGAGAAAACAGGAAAGAGAAGCTAGAGAGGAAGCTGAAAGAAGAAACCGCAATGTAACGACAAGTGTAGGTGCAGGTGCAGGTGCCGGAATCGGAGCGACTTTGGGACTAGTTGGAGGCCCAGTTGGTGTATTAGTTGGGTCAGCAGTGGGATCTGCAGTGGGAGCTGGAGTGGGAGTGGGAGTAAATAAATGCCGTTCACAATGAGTCCATAGCTAACAGTGCTGCCAATTCTACAAGTTGTTTGACCAAATTACTCGATATTGAAAGCCTCCTCTATACACATATCAATGTTCTGACTTTGTCTTTCCTGTTCCAGTTTAATACTGCATCTACATTAATGTCCCATGAAAGGTGTCCTTAGAGTTACATACAGTGGGGCAAAAAAGTATTTAGTCAGCCACCAATTGTGCAAGTTCTCTCACTTAAAAAGATGAGAGAGGCCTGTAATTTTCATCATAGGTACACTTCAACTATGACAGACAAAATCAGGAAAAAAAATCCAGAAAATCACATTGTAGGATTTTTAATGAATTTATTTGCAAATTATGGTGGAAAATAAGTATTTGGTCA